>JBBCBC010000013.1:35300900-35357025 GCA_037126765.1 Stenogyne calaminthoides | reverse complement strand
AATGGTGTTGGCACCGATGATTTTTTTCAAGAAGAATAAGGTCAAACGTGCGAATTTACCCGAAACTACTATTATAACTAAAATATTAATTTTTGGTCTCAAAACTTTTTCCTCCTTTTAAATTCAACTTTTAAACCACATTCTTGTATAACTATAGAAATATAATGGTATTGGTACCGATGATTTTTTTCAAGAAGATAATGGTCAAATGTGCGAATTTACCCGAAACTACTATTATAACTAGAATATTAATTTTTGGTCCCAAAACTTTTTCCTCCTTTTAAACTCAACTTTTAAACCACATTCTTGTATCACTATAGAAATATATCGGTGTTGGTACCGATGATTTTTTTCAAGAAGATAATGGTCAAATGTGCGAATTTACCCAAAAATACTATTATAACTAAAATATTAATTTTTGGTCCCAAAACATTTTCCTCCTTTTAAACTCAACTTTTAAACCACATTCTTGCATCACTATAGAAATAAAATGGTGTTGGTACCGATGATTTTTTTCAAGAAGATAATGGTCAAATGTGCGAATTTACCCGAAAATACTATTATAACTAAAATATTAATTTTTGATCCCAAAATTTTTTCCTCCTTTTTAAACTAAACTTTTAAACCACATTCTTGTATCACTATAGAAATTGAATGGTGTTGGTACCGATAATTTTTTTCAAGAAGATAATAGTCAAATGTTCGAATTTACCCGAAACTACTATTATAACTAAAATATTAATTTTTTGTCCCAAAACTTTTTTCTCCTTTTAAACTCAACTTTTAAACCACATTCTTGTATCACTATAGAATTATATCGGTGTTGGTACCGATGATTTTTTTCAAGAAGATAATGGTCAAATGTGCGAATTTACCCGAAAATACTATTATAACTAAAATATTAATTTTTGGTCCCAAAACTTTTTCCTTCTTTTTAAACTCAACTTTTAAACCACATTCTTGTATCAATATAGAAATTAAATTGTGTTGGTACCGTTGATTTTTTTAAGAAGATAATGGTCAAATGTTCGAATTTACCCAAAACTATTATTATAACTAAAATATTAATTTTTGGTCCCAAAAATATTTCCTCCTTTTAAACTCAACTTTTAAACCACGTTCTTGTATCACAGTAGAAAAAGAATGGTGTTGGAACCGATGATTTTTTTCAAGAAGCTAATGGTTAAATTGTTGGGGTTATATTGGAAAGTATGCTTTTACTTTGTATAACCAGACTGAATTTCTATCTTATTTGCTGAAATAAATTATTTATCACTAATGCTTTAAATATCATTGAATGTTACATATATTTACTGCATAAATGTTCAATAAATAAGTACGTGTTACATTGTAGTTAATTTAGTGATACCAGATCACATAAGATTAAATTAACAGTCCCTTGTAACTAAAAATACAGAATTCACGACCCAGATGGAAAAGAACAAACCATTGTGAAAGGTTGAAGTGCAAGACTCAGATTGACTTGTCTTGACCAAGAGATTGCACTAGTGCATTATGATGTACTGAACATGACCTACAAGATGACAAATTCTTCAGTACTGAATATAGAAGAATTAGACCTCAGTGGTTCATTGTTTCTTAATCTTCGTCCCTTAAATAGGATCGTGTGGAATCAATAGCCATTGCTTTGACTTATGATGGGAAGAGGATTGAAAGTGTGATGTACGGGGTTGTGTTTAGTAAAATCAGAGTAATGTTACACTGAATGTTGTGACACTCAAAGTAACATTCAAAAGACAGAAACAACGGAAGACTCAGAAACACAACACACAATTTTTTTTAATAAGACTTTGCACAATCTATATCAATATAGATTGTGAAGCCCTATGGCCAAAATTACTATTTATCAAAATAATGAATACAAAGAGGTTCACAAATCGATACTCTTGAAACAAGATCAAGCATATGATCTAAAGGCTTAAGTGAAACTATACACCGCCAAAGGTGATCTATTCTAAGAACAAATGTAGCACCAACTCGAGGTATTGTAAACCTAACAATTACACTCTAATGGTAAAACAAAACCCACAACAACGACCCTATCACTCTGGATGCACTCACGCACTCTACAGTTGATGCTCGGTTGTTGCTTCAACTAAATGTCACACTATATATAGCAATGTTCGACAATTGATGTGAACATCAAGGTCTTCTATTTATAGACTTCGTGTATACCTTACTAGAGCCTCCTTGAATGATCTAGAAACTCTTCAATCCACTCTTCCATGATCTCTGTAACTGCTCCACGTAGTGGGTCTTCTTTGATCTCTGAAAAACAGCCACATGATCTCCATTCTACTCGATTCTTGAAGCTTGTGGAACCTTCTGGAATCTTGCAGAACAACCTAGATGGTTAACCTGTAGTCAACAACATTGAACATAGAAGTGTTAGTGGTTAGGAAGAAAGAACGAATACTGATGTTGTAATCAATATTGTAACATCGGTGGCAACATCAACAATCTCCCCCATTCGATCTTTCTGCTACAACACACCTGAAATAACAAATACATCAGGTACTGTGCATGATAGAGCTCATAATCATATCAACTGCACTACTAAGTGTCAAACTATTTTGTAGCTATCAAGAATCGAATCATCATCAAACAATTTCATTTGTTTGAGAAACTTCAGTCTGCAGAAAACTTGTCTGAGTAAAATGTAAAACATATCAGAGCATATGACATATCAGAGCATATGTGTATTACATTGAAACTCATCAGAGCAAGGTGTAAGAACATGTTAGAACAAAAGAAAAATGGCACAAGTACAAAATGTACCAATCTTTATACTTGCAGACAAAGTAGAACATATATTACTTGAACATATTTCCACCAATTAACAAGGTTAGACTATCAGAGCAATGAAAGCAAGGATATCAGAGCTAGGATATAAGACATCTTAACCTAAACCATCAGAATATCAACATCAGACCATACTAATCATCAATATTCAAAATAGCAGAATATCAGAGCAAGTCATAATACTCAAAACATAAACAAGTAAACCTATCAACTATTTGTTAAATAATTACATACCAACATGAACAGAGTTTAGGAAATAAACTTGTAAAAAAAATAAGAGTTATATGAATATGAAGGATAAACAAAAGAGAGTGGAGGTGATGAAACTGATACATCAGCTGCAGCATCAACAAGGTCTGCACATGCTCCCCCTCACTTTGTTCACAACTCCCCCATTCTTCATGATCTAAGATAAACTCCCCCATTCAACCATCATGGGAGATCACCATAGAATTCCTCTATGATATCATCAATGTCAGCTTCTTCATCATCATAACCTTGGTCAGCAACCTGTTCAACCTGTTTATCCGGAGGATCTGGCTCATTCTCTTCATGCACATCACCTGGAACAACCTCAGGAACTTCTTCAGCAGCAGGAACATCAGCAGCAACTTCAGGAGCATCAGGTGCTACTCCCCCTGGTGGAGCAGAAAGCAACCTCTCCCAAAAACTCTTCATAACATTCAGCTCAGCAATCTGATCCTGCAAATTCTCAATTTACTGAAGTATGAAATCCTTGTGAATGGTAACAGACTGAACTGGAGAATTTCTCAAGTCAGTATCACCATCATTGTTACCAGCATTTGGTGCAACATCCGGATTTTGAACAACAGGTTCAACAACCTCAGGCTCAGCTTCATCTCCCTCTACATTAGGCCTCCTGTATGGTAAGTCCCTAATCCTGTTACCTCTCAACAGAACTTTGGAAATTCCTAAGTCAGGAATCATGCCACCAAAACTTTCAACATGTTCCCTAGCAATATCCAATCTGTCCAGCAGAGCAAAGATCATACAAGGATATGGCAAAGCACTTTTCTTACCACCTACACACTTCATAACATTGTTGTGACCTAGATTTTACGTCTAGGGCAACGTGATATTATTGGATGGGATCAATTAAGCAACAAAGAACACATATGAAATATACACAGATTTGGTTACCCAGTTCGCCTTTAGAAGAAGGCAACGTCTGAGGGCACCCAAGCCAGGAGTATTTTATTATATTTTTTGCCTAAGAGTACTAAGATTTCGTCCCGTTACAATGAGTGATACAAGTTGTATTTATAGAGCAGAAATTAGGGTACACTCCTCCGTGGGCTTCCTTCAATGGGCTTCCCAAGAACCCAA
The DNA here is from genome assembly GCA_037126765.1 of Stenogyne calaminthoides. Taxonomy (NCBI): domain Eukaryota; kingdom Viridiplantae; phylum Streptophyta; class Magnoliopsida; order Lamiales; family Lamiaceae; genus Stenogyne; species Stenogyne calaminthoides. The sequence goes on along the minus strand of JBBCBC010000013.1, from coordinate 35,352,855 downwards.
CCACCAGAGCTAGGGTTTTATCGGTTAATCACGTGGTTTTCGCACCTGGATACACTTGCCTTGCTTGCCCCACGATATCCGCGATTTCAGTTATCCGTATCTTTGCTATAAATAGCAGTCTGAGGTCGCCTCCGACTTGTGGTCTTCCCCAAGGTCGAATGCGACCTTCTTGTCCCTTCTAGGTCGCTTTGCGACCTCCTTCAGCCTAAATCGCTGTGTGACCTTCTTTATCTTTGAGGAAGTCATTTCGCAGCCTTCCGATTCCTACCGAAGTCGCTCAACCCGATATCCTCACCGAGTAGGATTATTCCATGGTACAACAATTGCCCCTCAAGTCGAGGTCGCGTGCTTTCATCACGATCTAGGCTTGATCTGTAGCTTGATCGACTTGGGGAGATTCGACCTCGGGAAGCACTCCCGAGGCGCCTGGTTAATCGTGGTAAAGTGGACCGTTGTGCCGATTCGTGCAAGATTCAATGGATTTGCCATGATGATATTGCAGGCGGATGAGGTCATGCGCCACAGGCCTCTCCAATCGGTGAGCGGGGTGTGGGTTACGCGCGATCTGCGCGACTTTATTTTTTTGAAGCGTGTCTGACTTATGTCTTAATTGCACTTTGGCCCCCGTTTACTTCTATAAAAAGAGCTAGAGCTACACGCCCGTTGCCATTCTCCTTCTGCGCGCAGCTCCAGTTTTCTTTCGAACTTAAGCTTCTACATTTCCGGCGAGACTCCGACGAGGTTCATTCAGGTAACCCCCCCTTTTCCACTTTTCTTCTATGGCTTCCGGTTCTTCTACACCCGCCGCGCCTCGTCCTCCGGCCTCTTCCTCCTCGGAGGAGGACAATGTGGCGATAGCCCAACTTTGGCAACACCGCAGCTCTCGTTCCGCCGCCGACCGTGAGGGTGGGTCTTCGCCACAGGAATCCGACGTGTTATCTGTGACACCGAGGGCATGGCCGAGTGGTTTCTTCAAGAATTGGAGGACATCACTCATCTCTCTCTGTTAGACATTGGCACATTTTGCTCGGCCGCGTCTGAGCGGGAACAACCTGCCGGTATCTCGGCCCCGACCCAGGACTATGGGGCATACGAGCGGGCTTTTGACTACCACACTTATTCAGCTGAGGCCCCCTATAAGCGACCTGAGCGCGCTTATAGGAAGTCGGTTTGGTTTGAGTATATGGCTTCCGACCTGCCCCAGTACAAGTCGACTCTGTCTGATCGGCACGTGTGCTCCCTCCGCCGGTTGTACAAAGTGCCCCGCGATGTGCATTTTTATGGGGCGACCTCCGAAGAGAGTGCCGATCAGCCACCTCCAGGCATGATAGCGATCAACGAACACACAATGGAGGCAGGGATTCGCTTCCCTATTCACTCGACGATCTCCCACTTGCTGGCGGCTTGGAATCAGAGCCTTACCCAGATTACCCCGAATGCTTGGAGCTACATACTCTCGACGATGACCGTTCTGGGTTTGACTGGGCTACACCGGATGCCGACTCCTGGCGAGGTCGCTTATGTGATGTCGCCAATCTTTCAAGCCGGCAGCTATAATGCCGTGCGACTTCGCAAGGGTCGGGAGCTCGTGAGTGGGATTTTGAACAAAGTCACAGACTAGCATCGAAAATGGTGGTTCGTCGGGGGTGCTTGGGAGTCAACGGATCCTTTGAGTACATTGCCCATCCGGGTTCCCACGGACTATGCGTGCCGAGTCGAACATGGTAAAACTTTATCTTCATACTTCTGAGGTCGTACTAATGTAATTCTCCTTTTCTTTTGCAGTGTTAATGCCCTCGACCTCCGACCTATTTTGGGATTTTCAAGAGGCATTCAGAACCATCCGTGACACTGCCCCGAGCCTTCGCGATGTCAACGCCCTCAACTCTAAGCTCGACCGGTTAAAGGCCGGGCTTTACACTTATCCCCGCCACCTGAACATCCCCTGTGAGTACTTCTTTCTTCTTTTCTATTTTTTTTATTATCTCACATCTTTGGCGTGCAGATCCCGACATCCCCGTCTACCTCCGCCAGCCCTCCACAGTGATCATGGCCTCAAGGAAGAAATCGATGCTGGGCCAGATGAAGCATGTCGCGGCCACCGACGTCTCTCCTCAGAGCTCGGCTCCATCCGGCCCCTCTGCCGCTGATAGGGGCAAGAGGAAACAGAAGGAGCCCACTCCTGAGCCCGCTCGGAAAAGGGCTAGGGAAGAGGTCACCCAAGAGGCCGGGAGGTCGCAGCCCCATCCCTCTTCGCAACCCACCTCCGTTCCTCAAGGAGGTCGGCTCCCGGAGGACGACTCCTATTTGGGCTGGGACGCCGACCGTGTCAACGAGTAAGTTCTTGACCACGAGTCTTCATACATTTGTTTTTTCATTATTAACGACCTCCAGATCTCTTTTGCAGCCCGGAGCTTACTCCACACAAGTTCGGCCCTGAGGCCTTAAGCTTCTTGAGGTCGAACTACGTTGTCCCTATCGTCCTGAGAGCCGGGTCCGCCTATCTCCGGGGACTATTAATCTAACCTGGGATGGACGCAAATGCATTCACAAAGAACTCCCCAATCGCAAAAGCGACGGGTAATCAGACCGGGCCCTGCTCCACTTTAGAAGGACCTTTAGCTGTCACCGAGGCCGAGTTGGTGACTGGCCAGAAGTCGCAGTCTGCCGTCGACCGTGCCAAGATGTTGGTCGCCGCGGCGATGCCGAAGAGGTTGAGTCATCCAACCCCGACCGCTTAAACGGCCTCCGATGCCGGGAGGCCGGGCCGAGGTGAGGGCGAGCTGAGGGCCGAGAGGGTAAAGGTGACCCTCGGCCGAGGGCGAGGGCCGGGCCGGAGGGCGTTGGTTCCATCCGAGGAGGATGACTTCAGTGGATGTAGGAGCTTAATGCTGATTTTTTCTTATGTGATGGCCTCACGTCGGGGCCATCCGGTCTCTTCACAAGGCGAATCCGACCGGTGACCTCACTCTTTTGTTGCTTAGGGTGTTCGGACTATGTTAAGTGGATCGGCCTCCTCTGCTCCTACCGTCATTCGGAGATCAAGGACTTGGAAGACATTGGTGTCGACCTCTCCTTCTTCGCCAACCCCTCCCGGATTGTGCGCCCGGTCCCCAATCTGGAGGTCGCCCAGCTGGAGTCCGGGTTGGCTCCCGAAGTCCGCATGCCAGAGGTCGCGGAAGGGAATGTGGAGGGGTCGGTTGGTGGTTTGGCCGGGCCCTGAGTGGCGAAGCTCCTGGCGGTTTACCTTTTTTGTTTATCATTTTGATGTACCGGCCTTCGGGCTTGCTTCATTGTATGTGCCTTCGGGCCCCCATTTCTATCAATATAAATGAAATTTCATTTTCTTTTATTACAATGTGTTGATTTGATTTCCTTATGCGACTTGTTGTTTATTTGTCCATGTCGTCTTATCCATATTGCGACTTTATTGTTTGGACTTCATTTTTCTGGTCGTCTTTTAAAGTCGGGGGAGGTCACCCCTCGTGGGGTGTCGATCCTCCCCTCGGTATGTCAAAAGTCGTACCTCGGGTGACTTATATTTTCTTTACATAATCCCTTTGGGTTTTACACAGTAATTTTGAGATAAAGGAAAAGACATTATTATTGATAAATAACTAATAAATAATTGATTACAAGAATGTAATTTTACTGATAATATTTCCTCAAGTGTTGCATTCCATGGGTATTGAGCCTTGGTGCCATCTGGTTGTTCGAGCTCGTACGCTCCATTAGGTAAGATTTTCGAGATCTTGAATGGGCCCTCCCAATTTGGGCCGAGGGTTCCTTTCGATTCGCCGAGTATCTTCTTGAGTACCAGATCTCCTTCTCTGAAGCGTCAAAGTCATACTTTGGAGTTATAGTACTTCTCTGACCTTTGTTTGTACCTTGCGTTTCTTATGTTGGCTTCTAGCTGCCTTTCCTTTAGCAGATCGAGGTTTCTGGTTAGGGCCTCATCGTTTTGGTCGAAGGCGACCTGACTTGTGCGGAGACTGGGGAAATTGGTTTCTGCGGGAACTACTGCTTCGGTCCCGAAGGCTAGTGAGTAGGGGGTTTCTCCTGTTGAATTTCTGCAGGTCGTTCTATAGGCCCACAAAACATCCGGGAGCTCGCCAACCCACTTCCCCTTGGCTCCCTCAATCTTGGCTTTGAAAGTGTGTTTAATGATCTTGTTCACGGCCTCGACCTGACCGTTTGACTGCGGATGATATGGAGTCGAGAAGAGCTTGGTGATTTTCCATTTCTTGAAGAATGCTTCGACCTTGAAGCCGTCGAATTGTTTACCATTATCTGATATGATTGCTTGTGGTAAGCCGAATCTGCATATGATATTCCGCCATATAAACTTGATGACTTGGTTTTGATCTATGGTCGCCAGTGCCTCAGCTTCGGCTCATTTTGTGAAGTAATCTACCGCTACCAGGACGTATTTGACCGAACCTGGCGCTGTTGGGAGTGGCCAATGATGTCTATCCCCCACTTTGCAAATGGCCAGGGGCTGAGGATACTTGTGAGTTCTTCCGGTGCGCTCTTGATAGAAGGGGCATAGATTTGGCACTTGTGGCACTTGTGGGCGAAGATGATGGCGTCAGCCCTTAATGTGGGCCAAAAGTACCCTTGTCTTGTGGTCTTGTGGGCCAGCAATTCTCCCCCGGTGTGGTTTCCGCATACGCCTTCGTGTATTTTGCACAAAATCACTTGTCCTTGCTCCGGTGTGACACACCGAAGTAGGGGGATGCTGAAACCACGCTTGTACAACTCGTTTTGGATCATTGTGTATCTTGCACAATTGCAGCTGCCGAGCTTGGACCCTGTCTGTTGGCAGGAGACCTGTTGTCAAATATTCGATGAGGAATAAATCAAAAAACCCCTTGCATTAACTTGGTCATCTTTGACGGTGCCGACCGGCCCACTCTTGGTGGGAAACTTTACACAAAAATAAAAAGTCGAGGACGCAGCCTCAAATTCATGTTCAAATGGCCTCCCGAGGAATCCATTATAGAAGCTCGGGAGGTCGACAATTAAAAAATCTAGAAGCCTAGTGGCCCTAACTTTTTCATTTAGAGTGGAGACTAATTCTACAACAAGTCGGATCATTCCTGTCGGCTTCACTATCGCATCCCCAAAGCCTTTCACGACATGGTCGCATGAAGTGATGTATGCATCGTAATCTCCGAGCTGATCCAGGGTCTTCTTGAAGAGTATGTTGCAGAAAGCCCCTCCATCCACTAGCAGGCGGCATACGGTGGTTCCCATGATATTGGCTCTAATCACCAGTGGGTCGACGTTAGGGTAGACTACCCCGACTTTGTCCTTTTCGCCGAACTCGATCGTGCTAGTCTCTTCTCCTATTGTGAAGACGGGTAGCACCATCTTCCTGGCGTTTTCTATCTCTCTTATCTCCCCCTTCAGCCGCCTTTTGGATGAGCCGGTTGATGAAAATCCCCCTACCGTCCCCAGTGGGGACAAGGTATGTATCACGTGACCTCTCGCCCCTTCTGGCATAGGTGGTACTGGCCGTTCCCCCTGGCCGGCATCCCCCGGAGCTGGTTCTTCCTGTGGGTTTGCTTGTTGGCGACCTCTCTGAGCTCGATCTTGATTCTTCTGAGGTCGCTTGACAAACTCGTCCAGTAATCCGTCCTCATATAGCCTCCAAAGCTGGGGGAGTAGATCTTTGCACTCGCTGGTATAGTGCCCAGTCTGATCGTGGAAGTGGCAGTACTTGTTGGGGTTTGTCTTCCCCTTGTTCTTGATCGGCTGAGGTGGGAGAAGCAGCTCTCGGTCCCTGATCTGATTGTATATGTGCCCGGGCGTCATGCCAAGCACTTCCATCAACTTGACCGGGATATTTTCTTCAAAGGATTTGAAGTTGCCGGGTGCCTTGTAATGACTGCCGGTTTTCTTGGAGCTTTTCTTTGAGTCGGCGACCTCCTTGCCTTCGAAAAGTCTTGATTCCAGAAGCTCTGAGGCGTGGATGAGGTCGCTAGCTCACCTCTGAAAGTCATTATAACTGATCAGGTATTCAGTGGTCATCCGCCGCCAAAGCTTGGTTCCCTTCTTGAGACCAGAGACGGCCCCAAGCACTTTGGCCTCATCCCCGATCGGATCCCCTTCGAGTATGAGCTTGTCAATCCTTTCGATGTAGGATCGATCACTTTCGTTGTCGATCTGCCACCGTCCCTCGCATCCGTTCCCAAGGCCGTGGAAATGGGTTGCCTTTGCGAAATCCTTTCACCGAGAAGCGTGGCAACGAGGTGAACTATTGGTGGGCCCGGTCGCCAAAAGTTAGGGAAAATAAACGGACTTCTTTGGCATCCGCCGTGCCATGGAGGCCATGTAGAGTTATATTTGGCCACATGGACCCTGGGTCCGTCGTTTCCACCGTGAAATCTAGGCCACCGCGTGTTGATTTTAGCCGGTAGGTGCCAAGGCGATTGGTCCCGGTCAGGAGTCCGAATGATAAGGTTATAGTCCCGCCCCCCATCGGTTAGGCCTTAGTTTTCAGAAACGGGACCGTCTTGGTTGATTTTGATGTCGCGATGGTCTTTGGGGAGTAGGTCGTTAATCGTCTGGCGGAGGCCACCCCTCGGCGGTTCATCATGATGTAAGTTTAGAGCAATGGCCAGATCTCGCTCCATCCAGTCGACACAACGGGGCTGAGATTGCGCCTTGTCTTCAATAGCCATCGGGGCCTTCTAGGCATCTTATCTCCTAAGTCGGTCGAACACGTTGCCTGACCCCTCTGGCTTTTCTAGGAGACTGTGATTCCGAATGATTACGTGTTTCACCGGATTGTACGCCAATTGGCTTACGGAGCGCCCTTTATCGACTAGGGCATTCTTTCCCTTAGAAGTTCCTGGATTGGGTGCCACTTTCTTAGTTGGCGGCTGTTCATCCTCGTCGTCAAAGGCGAGGCATTTCTTATGGAGGACGGCCAACGGGTTCCTTCCGGCGTCCAAAGGGGTGACCCTCTAGAAAACGATGGGGTGAGATCGCTATGAGCTCTCGGAGGCCTCGACACCGTCGTGGTGGTCTGTCTCGTTTCTGGTAGTGTTACCTTGATTGATCGCCATTAGAAAGATTGGGTCTTTTTTGCAGATTTTTCAACAAATCGACAGGTTGTGTTTCCCATAGACGGCGCCAATGTTGTGACCTAAATTTTACGTCTAGGGCAACGTGATATTATTGGATGGGATCAATTAAGCAACAAAGAACACATATGAAATATACGCATATTTGGTTACCCAGTTCGCCTTTAGAAGAAGGCTACATTTGGGGGCGCCCAAGCCAGTAGTATTTTATTATATTTTCTGCCAAAGAGTACTAAGATTTCGTCCCGTTACATGTTGGGGATTATACTGAAAAGTATGCTTTTTACTTTGTATAATCAATACTGAATTTCCAGACTTATTTACTGAAATAAATTGTTTATCACCGATGCTTTAAATATGATTGAATGTTATATATATTTCTTGCATAACTGCTTCAATAATTAAATCGTCCAGTAGTTAATTTAGTGATACCCGATCACGTAAGATTAAATTAATGATCCCTTTGTAACTATAAGTACGCCATTCACGACCTAGATGGAAATGAACAACCATCGCGAAAGGTTGAGGTGTAAGGCTCAGATTGGTTTGTCTTGACCAAGAGATTACACTTAGTGCATGATCTTACCTAGGACCCTCTGAGGATAAATTCTTCGAATCGAACAAGGAAGAATTAGACCTCGATGGATCGTTGTTTCTTAACCTTCGTCCCCTTAAATAGGATCACGTGGGATCGGTAACTATTGCTTTGACTTATCATGGGTAGCGAATCGCAGAGAGATTCAATCGTGCTTTTATCTTGGGCAATATTATTGGTCACATGTGATTGCTAAGATTTAATACTCGAATCGTGGTGCAAATACGCTTGCTTGATTTGCCCCTCGGGGGAGGTTCATAAGCTTTTATCATACTAAATCTTGCAAGTGGAATTTGTTTCCGGTATGGATAATAATGTTGAACCGTTCCTTGACCAAGGACAAAAAAGATATTAATTAACGGAAAGCTATTTCAAATTGGCTTGAATTAATTAATGGGCTAGATAATCTTAAACACGGAAATAATGACAGGGAGCCATATTGATCGTAATATGGGTTAAGATGGATAGTGCAATATTAATTATGTAGTGGGATTAATTAATATTTATGGGCTTGAATTATATTGTGGCTCAATATTAGATATTCAAGATCCATTAGAAGGTCCAATCTTAATTCTCCTAAAGGCCCCCTGAGTAGCCCAACATATAGTCCAATAACTGAAAAGGTGATTAAAATAAAATAAATATTGTTGCTTATATTTCCCCATTATTTTTAAAATTATGAATAAAAAGAGGGAGAAAGATTTTCTTTGAATTTTGTTATGGAATGAAGATATGTATTCTTGAATACAAGATTATCTCATTAAATTCAAGAAATCTCCCCACTTGGTTATTCATTAAGAGATTTTCGAAATTTTTGGAAATTAGTGGGCAAGAAAGATTTTCTTGATTTTCTTGAAAGATATTATGGAAGATATGTATTTCTTGAAATACAAGAATATCTCATAAATTCAAGAAGATCCAAATCTTGGATTCTTGCTTATTATTTTTTTAAAATTCTCCATAATAGAGAGGTGGATTTTTGTGGAATATTTTAATTATGGGAAAGAGAATATATGGGATATATTCAAGATTTCTTGGTGACCAAGAAAAGTCTTATCCCACATTGAAAAATTCACAAAATTTCGTGCTCTCCTCCTATCCTATAAATAGGGATGATTAGTTCATTCCCAAGTACAATTCCATGTCTTTGGAAATATTAACAAATCCACATAAGTGGTGCAACAAAGTTTATTTTTTCCTTTTGTTAATTGTTTTAAATCCTTCCACCGGATTGTCGAGCAAAAATAAGGAATACTTGGGAAGTCCTTTTGGTTAGTCCGTCCGACCAAAAGCCACCGCTTATCCCGAGAGGTGCGTTCACGTAAACCCGTAGATTCCGCATACATTTTACGTGGCTTTTTATATGCATGATATGTTGTTGCAATTATTATTTGAATTAATATAGATTAATTCATGCTAGTAATAATTAATGAATTAAATTTGTATTTAAATATTCACCTGAATAGATCTCATCCATTACAATGAGTGATACAAGTTGTATTTATAGAGCAGAAATTAGGGTACACTCCTCCGTGGGCTTCCTTCAATGGGCTTCCCAAGCACCCAGCCGCCAGAGCTAGGGTTTTATCAGTTAATCCCGTGGTTTCCGCGCTTGGATACACTTGCCTTGCTTGCCCCGCGATATCCGCGATTTCAGTTATCCGTATCTTTGCTATAAATAGCCGTCTGAGGTCGCCTCCGACTTGTGGTCTTCCCAAGGTTGAATGCGACCTTCTTGTCCCTTCTAGGTCGCTTTGTGACCTCCTTCAGCCTAAGTCGCTATGCGACCTTCTTTATCTTTGAGGAAGTCGCTCCGCAGCCTTCCGATTCCTACCGAAGTTGCTCTACCCGATCTCCTCACTGAGTACGATTATTCCATGGTACAACAAGCATTATCAAAGATTGTTCTTCCCAGATTGAAATTGTTCATGACCACTATTCTATACATCAGAATAGCTTGAGCTTCAGTGATCTTGGTAGTGTTAGTAGTTGGCAACCAGTTGTACACAACAAATTTGTGAACAACTGAAAACAGACTTGTCAACTTGGATGACAATACCTTTGTTGTCCATCTTCTAACCATTCCACCAGTAATAGCAGTCACAATTTCATTCATAGGAGGGACAACATATTCCTCAACATCAGGGGTTCTCAAGAATGCATTTATCACACCAGGATTAAAGCCTACATTATGACCTCTAAACCTCACATGCCCATATCTTCTAGAATTTCTTCTACCAGTTCATTTCCTCAAATTGCAGTAAAATTCATATACCCAAGTGTCAAAGAAAGGTGAAGCAAACTGTACAACATGCAAGAGTTTCCTTTCCTCAAAAAATTGAATCAGATTTTGCCTATTAAATTCATAAACTTTTATTCTCCTTTCAGATAACAAAAGTCTCCTTCTCATAACAGCAAACTTAGGACTAGTAATACCGTGATAAGCATCATCACTATCATCATCATCAGGTTCAGAAGATGTGTTACCTGAACTACTTGAGTCTGATTCATCAGGATCATCAGAGTGATCTGGTTCTCCTGATGGTGTTGCAGCACCTTGCTCAACATCTTCATCAACATCAGAGTCAGCAACAGGTTCATGCCTCCTCTTTGTTTTTAACTCAGTTGTAGCCTTTGTAGTAGCTTCAAGATCATTTCTGAATGTTTTTCTTCTTTCATTCCTTGCTAATAACTCAGCAATAGGAATGATTTCATCAGAACTTTCTGAATCAGCATGGACATCAACAGTCCTATCATCATCATCATCAACATCAGCCACAGGCTCAGATGCTTCACTTGGTTCACTTTCCTCAGCAACCGATTTCTCACTCTCCTCATCAACACTCTTCTCAACAGAGTGCTCATCTTCCTTAGCAGACTTCTCACTCTCCTCAGCCTTTTCCAAACTATTTTCTGATTCAGAGGAATCAGACACAACAATTGGCCTTGAGGCTTGATCCAAATTAGAAGTCTTACCCCTCTTTGTCTCAGAGTAGTCCACTCTGGGCTTGTAGCGGTTTGATCTTCTTCTAGGTTTCACAGGGCTTCTCTTCCTCTTCGGCTTCTTGGAGGAAGTACCAGTAGCAACAATGTTAGCCTTAGCCTTCTCAACGGGCTCCCCCATGGAAATATCTTCCATCTCAACATCAGCTTGAGCATTGGGTTGCGCGGGCTCATCATTTTCAGCTGTCGGTTTTGGATTTTTGGCCCCAACAATGAAGTCATCTGGGAAAACACCACGAGGAGGGTTTGATGATGAAACATTCAAGAATAGTAGAATGTTCACCGGAAACTCTCCAAACATGATAGTTGCAGGAGTTTTAGAATGTTGAAGTGAAATGATCGCCTCGCTCACGTTCAGCGGATGTTCGGTTTTAGGGAATGCAACCAAAATTGGTTCTGGGTTCAACAGATTCTGGAGTGTTGGGTTAGATGATTCAGCAGTAGGTGTGACATTTGATGAATCGATCGAAGTCGCCATTGAAGCAAGAAGGTGAAGCGGGTTCGCGATTTCAGGGTTTTCTGAGGAAGGGTTTGAAGGCGCGTTTGGTAAAGTGTTCTGATTTCCAGCCATTGTGCTATATATACCAAAAAGAGTTAGTGACAAATAGAATTAAAAATTCAATTCCAACTAATAGTTTATGATAAAACCAGTAATACCTTTAACACTCTTCAAACTTTTGTACGCTTAAACTCAAAACAAGTTTTCAGTATACGAAACAACACTCACACGAGCCCTTAAATAGAATCCAAAATCTTCATGTTACAAGCCATGATCCCACAAAGTGAATGTTCTAGAAATGGAGATCATGGGGTGCAATGTGATGAAACCATCACTCCCACTACTTCCATTATCTAAACCACACGATCTCTGCCCTATTTTCACTAAAACAAAATGCCCGAAAAAGAATAAAACAATGTACAAACTGAAATTAAATAAAGTGTGGCCAATTTTTGTATTAAATAATCAATTTAATCAAAAAAATCACAATTTAAATAATCATCCAAGTAAAATCCAGTCAACTCAAGTCAATGTTGTAATCAAGAACGGCACACACACACTTCAACATTCATTTTGCCTATTTTACACAGCCAATGTTGCACTTTTCATATTTTTCTTTTCTTTTAATACATTTAACTCATATTGATCCACATTTTAAAAAGAGAACATCGTAGTAGCGAACTCCGTGCCCCATAGTTACTCAGTGGATTATGAGCAAATTGATGTTATATCAATCACCTTTTGAAAAGAAGACATCGTAGTAGTGAACTCTGTGCTCCATAGTCACTCAGTGAGAGATTACATCTAATGTGTGTATCTTTTTTTGTTTTGTTTTGTGCATTTAAGAACTGTGTGTCCGGAAAATCACAATGACTTGACTCAATAAGAATTTAACTCAAAATCATATCCAAACCATGAGAATCGATCAAATCAACCAAGTGCTACAAAAAATCAAACCTGATGTTGCTTCAAATGTTGTAACATTTGTTGCAACATCCACCCTACATAACTCATATAGTACACAAACCAAGAGATTTCCTCAGAAAGGAAAACCTCTCATGACCAAGGGCTTTAGTAAAAATATTAGCAAGTTGATTATCAGTGGGAACATACTCTAACTTCACAATTTCCGTTTCTACAAGGTCTCTTATGAAATGATGTCTTATACTTATGTGCTTGGTAAGAGAATGTTGTACTGGGTTTTTAGAAATGTTAATAACACTAGTATTATCACAAAACACAGTCATAATATCATTCTCAAGTCCATAGTCATCAAACATCTTTTTCAACCATAAAAGTTGTGTACAACAACTACCAGCAACAATGTACTCAGACTCTGCAGTAGATTGTGAAACACAATTTTGTTTCTTACTATGCCAGGAAATCAAGTTGTTACCCATGTAAAAGCATCCACCACTTGTGCTTTTCCTATCATCAATGTCTCCAGCCCAATCAACATCACTATACCCAGTCAGTACACTGCTTGTGTCCTTTGTATACCATATACCAAGATCTGTTGTTCCAGCAACATATCTGATAATCCTCTTCACAACATTCATGTGAGATTCCTTTGGATTAGCTTGGTACCTAGCACAAACACAAACACTATACATAATTTCAGGTCTACTAGAGGTAAGATAAAGAAGACTACCTATTATGGATCTGTACAGTGTGTGATCAACAACTTGACCAGCACTGTCTTTGTTCAACTTCTAAGTTGATCCCATAGGTGTTTTCATATGCTTCAAATTTTCAAGACCAAATCACTTAACCAGGTTCTTTGCATATTTGCTTTGGCAAATGAAGATTCCATCATCTTTTTGCTTGATCTGTAGACCTAAAAAGTAATTTAAGTCTCCAACCATGCTCATCTCAAATGTAGATGACATTGTCTCAACAAAATCATTCAGCATCTTGTCTGATGTTGCTCCAAATACTATGTCATCAACATATATTTGTGCAATCATCAACCCTTTATCAACCTGTTTAATAAACAAAGTCCTGTCTGCTTCTCCTCTAACAAAACCAAACTGCAAAAGAAAGTTAGTCAATCTGCCATACCAAGCTCTAGGAGCTTGTTTCAAGCCATACAATGCTTTCTTAAGCTTATAAACATGATCAGGATAGTGAGGATCTTCAAATCCTAAGGGCTGTTCAACATAAGCCTCTTCATTCAAGATATCATTAAAAAATGCAGCCTTTACATCCATTTGATGCAATTTGATATTGATAAAACATGCAATAGCCAATAACAATCTAATAGATTCAATCCTAGCTACAGGTGCAAATGTTTCATCAAAATCAATACCCTCAACTTGAGTGTATCCTTGGGCAACCAATCTAGCCTTATTCCTTACTATGTTTCCAAACTCATCAGTTTTGTTCTTAAAATTCCACTTGGTTCCAATGACATTAGTATAACCAGGTCTTGGAACTAGTGTCCAAACATCATTCCTTTCAAATTGATTAAGTTCTTCATGCATAACATTTATCCAATTTTCATCATTTAAGGCTTCTTTGACATTTTTAGGCTCAATTACAGAATGATAACATTCAAAATTAACCATGTTGCATATAGAAGACATACAAACAAATCTTACCACATCTTTTGAGCTTACCATTCTTCTAGTTTGTACTCCAACAGAAGAATCACCAATGATTTGGTTTGAAGGATGACTTTTCATGATTCTGGAAGCAGGTACCTTGTCATGAGTGTATTGAGTATTGTTTTCTGAACTTTCTGTTTTTGGATTTTCAGAGAATGTTGTCCCAGATACAGTTGCATTAGGTGTAACATCCTTTGAATTTCCAGAATTTCCAGTTCCAGCAAAAATCTCAATATGCTTAGACACATCTTCTTCAGTACTTTTTCCTGCTATGTTAGCTGTATCATCATAAAACAACATTCACAGATTCTTGAACAATGTTTAACCTAAGGTTGAAAATTCTATAGGCTTTACTATTTCTAGAATAGCCTAAGAAAAAACCTTTGTCACTTTTAGAGTCAAACTTTCGAAGTTGATCTCTATCATTCAGAATGTAACACACACAACCAAACACATGAAAGTATTTCAGATTTGGTTTCTTATTTTTTAGAATCTCATAAGCAGTTTTTGAGCTTTGTGGCCTCATAAAAACTCTGTTAATAATATGGTATGCAGTGTTTAATGCTTTAGCCCAAAACCTTTTTGAAAGATGTTTAGCTTGCAACATTACTCTAGTCATTTCTTGAAGAGTTATAATCTTCCTTTCAGCTATTCCATTTTGTTGTGGAGTTTTAGGAGAAGAAAACTCATGCATTATACCTTTCTTTTCACAAAAATTAGAAAATAAGCTATTTTCAAATTCCCTACCATGATCTGACCTAATCTTACTCACTTTCAAGTTGTATACAGTTTTAAACCTTTTATACAAAACCTTAAAAGCAGCAAAAGTTTCAGATTTTTCTTTCAAAAACTCAATCCAGGTATATCTAGAGAAATCATCTACCACAACCAATGAATACCTTTTACCTCCAAGACTTTCTGTTTCCATAGGACCCATAAGATCCATATGTACCAGCTCAAAACACCGTGTTGTCGAACAATGTAACAACATCTTGTGTGACACTCGGATCTGTTTACCTTTCTGACAAGAACCACAAATCATGGTTTCTCCTATATTCAGCTTTGGCAAACCTCTTACAGCACCAATCTTCACAAGTTTCTGGATATTCCTGTAGTTAACATGTCCAAGTTTTTGATGCCATAAAACTTCTTCAGCATTTTTGGCAAGATTGCAAACATTGTTAGTTCCAATAAGATAACAATTATCAATTGACCTATTACTAGTCACGAGACACTCATTTTCATTATTCAGAACTTAACAAGAATTCTTATCAAACTTGACATGCAAATTGTCATCACATAGTTGACTTATACTAATCAAATTAGCAAGCAAACCTTCAACATGTAAGACATTAGACAGCTTAGGAAATCCTTCAACATTGAGAGTACCTTTCCCAACAATTTTCCCTTTTGAACCACCACCATAAATGACATTTCCTCCATCAAATTTCTCATAATCAGACAGGAAATTCACTTGACCAGTCATGTGCCTAGAACAACCACTATCAAAGTACCATAAATCAGGCATACATGCTTTCAGAGATGTATACACAACATTACAAGTCACATCTTGTTTACTGACACATTCAGTTTTAGCACATTGTGACTCAGAAACTTCATCTTGTAACACTTCATGTCCTCTTTCAATTATCACAATATGGACGAATATGACCATGACCAGAACAATAGTGACACATATACTTCTTTTTCTTCTTCTTAATGAGAGCTTTTGTTTCCACTGGAGTTTTGACGTTTGTCTTTTCCCCAGCTTTAACAAATTTCACAGATTTAAAGTTTTTAGAAGTAGTTTCATAACCAAGACCAGAAGTATCCGATTTACCAACCATCAAAGCATCTTTCAACATTTCTGTTCCTTTGGCATATTTCTTAAAACACAAAGTTGAACTTTTCAATTCTTCCTTTAGTTTAGAAATTTCCAAATCCTTTCTTGTTAAGACAACTTCAAGTTTGGTTAGTGAGTCTCTCAAGTCATCATTTTCCTTAGTCATAGACTTTAGAATTTGATTTTGAGATTCCTATTTATCAAATAAATCTTTATAACCTGATCCACATGATTCACTATTCACAGCAGATGTTCCTTTATCATCAATTGAACCATTAAAACAGTTAACAACTTTATCAGAACAATCTTCATCTAATGTTACTCTAGATGTGGTAACATCTGTTTCAACATCAGAATCAAAATAGTCCAGATCATCATCTAAGGAATCATCATAATCTATTCTAGCATAAAATGTACGTTCCTTATTTTGTTCTTCATGCTCTTCATCAGATTCATCACTTAAAGTAGCATTGAAGTTCAATTTCGATTTAAGCAAGGTATTATCACATTCATTCGCATAATGACAATACCCATGACATGCATTACATTGAACAGACTTTCTATATTCAGGGTCAACTTTGTCATACCTGCCTTTGATTCCATTACCAGTTTGCCTTGGTTGGAATGCATTACCTTTCTTTTCAAAGGGTTGTGGAGAGTTGTTGATCTGAATCTTTGGTTGAATATTGCCTTTAAACTTGCTATTCCTCTTTTTCATAAGAGCTTTGAATTGCCTTGTCATAAAAGCAATGTACTCCTCGGGGTTGGAACATATGTCAGCAACATCATCCTCTGAATCAGCTTCAGTCACAATAGGCACTTGCTCAGCATTTGAAGATGTTTCACCTTTGAACACCACCACTTTCTTTGCATCAGCTTTGTCATCCTTCTCAGTTGTATTCATCTCATACACACGTAGTATGCTAATCAGTTCATTTTAACTTATTGTATCTGTATCCCTTGCCTCTTCAATTGCACAAATCTTTGCATCGAAGCGCTTAGGTACAGTATGCAAAATCTTATGAACTAATCTCACATTGGAGATGGGATCTCCACGAGATTGAGCTTCATTTGCAATTTCAGTGACCCGTTCATTGTAAGAAGAAATTGTTTCATCCTCCTTCATCTTCAAGTTCTCGAACTTTGTCCCAAGCATTCAAAGTTTGGACCTTCGAACACTATCCGAACCTTCATTGTGCTCTTGCAATCTATCCCAAGCTTCTTTTGCAGAAAATGTTGATATGATCTTGAACATGGTAATATCAACTGATGTGAATATTTCATTCAAGGCTTTAGAATTGTAGCTAGCAGTTGTACTTTCATCATTAGTCCAAACTAGTTCACGTTTGACTGTAACTTCTTCTTCTTCATCTGCAGGATTCTTAGGAGGTGTCCATCCTGAAAGTATACTTCTCTAGACACGTTCATCAATTGACTTGATGTACATTCTCATCTTTGGTTTCCAATACGCATAGTTTGTACCATCAAGAATTGGTGGTTTCAAACTTTGTGGAGTAAGTGGATATTCCATCGCCATAACAAAAATAAACAACACACTTGACATAGGATCTAACTTAGTAAAATCAAGTTTTGGCTCTGGTGCCAACTGAAAGTGTGATGTACGGGGTTGTGTTTAGTAAAATCAGAGTAATGTTACACTGAATGTTGTGACTCTCAAAGTAACATTCAAAAGACAGAAACAACGGAAGACTCAGAAACATAACACACAATTTTTTTTAATAAGACTTTGCACAATCTATATCAATATAGATTGTGAAGCCCTATGACCAAAATCACTATTTATCAAAATAATGAACACAAAGAGGTTCACAAATCGGTCCTCTTGAAACAAGATCATGCATATGATCTAAAGGCTTAAGTGTAACTATACACCACCAAAGGTGATCTATTCTAAGAACAAATCTAGCACCAACTCGAGGTATTGTAAACCCTACAATTACACTCTAATGGTAAAACAAAATCCACAACAACGACCCTATCACTCTGGATGCACTCACACAGTCTACAGTTGATGCTCGATTGTTACTTTGACTAAATGGCACACGATATATAGCAATGTTCAGCAATTGATTTGAACATCAAGGTCTTCTATTTAAAGACTTCGTGTATTCCTTACTAGAGCCTCCTTGAAGGATCTAGAAACTCTTCAATCCACTCTTCCATGATCTCTGTAACTGCTCCACGTAGTGGGTCTTCTTTGATCTGTGAAAAACAGCCACATGATCTAGTCCATTCTACTCGATTCTTGAAGCTTGTTGTACCTTCTGGAATCTTGCAGAACAACCTAGATCGTCAACCTCCAGTCAACAACATCAAAGACAACATTGAACATAGAAGTGTTAGTGATTAGGAAGAAAGGACGAATACTGATGTTGTAACCAATGTTGTAAAATCGGTGGCAACATCAACAAGGATCATTGAGATTCAATACCTATCTTGGGCAATGATATTGGTTACACGACGATTGCTAAGATTTAATACAGTGAAACGTGTGCAAGTACGTCTTGTTTGATTTGTCCCCTTGGGAGGCTCATAAGTTTTATCATACCAAATCTTGCAAGTGAAATTAATTTCCGGTATGGATAATAATGTCGAGCCGTTCCTTAACCAAGAAAAAAGATGTTAATTAATATGAAGCTATTTCAGTGGCCTAAATTAATTAATGGACTGAATAATCTTAAACACGGGAAATAATAACCGGGAACCATATTAACAGTAATATGGGTTAAGATGGATAGTGCAATATTAATTATGTAGTGGGATTAATAAATATTTATGGGCTTGAATAATATTGTGGCTCAATATTGAAAATTCAAAGTCCATTGGAAGGTCCAATCTTAATTCTCCTAAAGGCCCCTCAAGTAGCCCAAACATAAAGTCCAATAACTGAAAAATGTGTTTAAAATAAAATAAATTATTGTTGCCTAATTTTTTTTCATTATTTTCGAAAATCACAAATAAAAGAGGGAGAAAGATTTTCTTTGAATTTTGTTATGGAATGAAGATAAGTATTCTTGGAATACAAGATTATCTCATTAAATTCAAGAAATCTCCCACTTGGCTATTTGTTGTGATATTTTCGAAAAATACCATAACATAAGGAGAGGAAGATTTTATTTAGGAGATATTTTGGGAAATAGAATATATTGGATATATTCAAGATTGCATCTTAAGGAAGAAGCAAGGAAATTTCCCAATCACCCAATTGTTGGGGTTATACTGGAAAGTATGCTTTTACTTTGTATAACCAAACTTAATTTCTGTCTTATTTACTGAAATAAATTATTTATCACTGATGCTTTAAATATCATTGAATGTTACATATATTTACAGCATAACTGTTCAATAAATAGTACGTGTTATATTGTAGTTAATTTAGTAATACCAGATCATAGAAGATTAAATTAACAGTCCCTTGTAACTAAAAGTACGCTGTTCACGACCTAGATGGAAATGAACAATCCATCGTGAAAGGTTGAAGTGTAAGGCTCAGATTGACTTGTCTTGACCAAGAGATTACACTAGTGCATGACTTATGCACTGAATAGGACCTACAGGAGGATAAATTCTTCAGCACTGAATTAGGAAGAATTAGACCTCAGTGGTTCGTTATTTCTTAATCTTCGTCCCTTAAATAAGATCGTGTGTGGTTAGTAATTATTGCTTTGACTTATGACAGATAGAGAATCAATGAGAATCAATACTTTATATCTTGGGCAATGTTATTGGTCACATGCGATTGCTAAGATTTAATACGAAGAATCGTGTGCAAAGTACGCTTTGTTCGACGGCCCCCTTGGGAGGTTCATAAGATTTATCATACCAAATCTTGCAAGTGGAATTAGTTTCCTTATGGATACTAATGTTGAACCGCTTCCTTGATCAAGGACAAAAGATATTAATTAAAGGAAAGTCGCTTTTTGATGGCTTGAATTAATTAATGGGCTGGATAATTTTAAACACGGGAAATAATAACCGGGAGCCATATTAACAGTAATATGGGTTAAGATGGATAGTGCAATATTAATTATGTAGTGGGATTAATTAATATTTATGGGCTTGAATAATATTGTGGCTCAATATTAGAAAGTCCATTAGAAGGTCCAATCTTAATTCTCCTAAAGGCCCCTCAAGTAGCCCAAGCATAATGTCCAATAACTGAAAAATGTGTTTAAAATAAAATAAATCATGGTTGCTTATTTTTTCCAATTTTTTTCGAAAATTATAAATAAAAAGGGGAGAAATATTTTCTTTGAATTTTGTTATGGAATGAAGATATGTATTCTTGGAATACAAGATTATCTCATTAAATTCAAGAAATTTCCCACTTGGGGATTTTCGAAAATTAAGAAAAAAAGAAGGAAAAGAAAGTTTTTCTTGATTTTCTTGAAAATGTATTATGGAAGATATATATTCTTGGAATACAAGTATATCTCATAAATTCAAGAAGATCCAAATCTTGGAATCTTTATCCTCCTTTTTTTTCGAAATTCCATAACAATAAGAGAGTGGGATTTTATGAAAAATTTTAATTAAGGAGAAAAGAATATATAGGATATATATTCAAGATTTCTTGGAGATCAAGAAAGAGATTTTCTCTCCCTTTTTCCTAGCAAAAAATCGGTCACCACCCTCTTATAAATAGGGGATGATTTTTTCATCCCCAAGTGCAATTCCATGTGTTGGAAAAATTAGAAATCCACAAAGGTGGTGCAACATAATTTTATTTTTCCTTTTGTTAAATTGTTCGCGAGTTCCTACCACCGGATTGTTGAACAAGGATAAGGGAATACTTGAGAAGGTCCTTTGGTGTGTTCGTGTGAACGGGATCCATCTTCTCAACGGTTGTCACTCCTAGAGGTTAGTTCACGAAAACCCAGAGTAATTCCGCATCGCGTAGGATTTATGTGAACTGTTTATATGCATGATTTGTTGTTGAATTATTATTTGAATTAATATAGGATTAATTCATGCTAGTAATAATTGTTAGAATTAAATTTTTATTTAAATATTCATTCCGAATAGATCCAGGCGATTAATTCCCCAACAATCGTATCGAGCCTCTTGTTTAAGCTCGAAGTTTTAAATTGTAATTTAATTCGTTTTTCATTAAATTTGAAATTGGATAGTAGAATTGCTAGATCTTTTTTGCACGTATCCAATTGTCATGGTATTTAGTGAATGATTAAATTTATACATGCATATAAATTGTGGTTTTTAATTCGATTAGCTTCATTTCATTTGCTCGTGAGAAAATCCATGAGTAGATTAGGATTTGTTTGATTCGCTCAACGAATAGACTAGTCTAGATCTAGGTTTATTTATTTTTCATAAATAAATTGTAACCGACGCGAGCCAAGACGGAGACGGCGAATTAAAGATGGATGATCCGTAATCGGCACAGCAAAATAAGGTGTCGCGCTTAAACATGCTAAGGGGATGGCGCGCACACGTGGACGCACGCCGGAGCACATGGGCGCTGGGCAGGTCACCGGGCCGAAAAGACGGATCGGCTGACCGCACACGCGCACGCCAAATTCAAGCGGATGCGCTGGCGAAGGCGCAGAAAGCTCACGCTACGACACAAAGCGCAGGCACGGGGCGAGGGCCGCGAGGCCATATTTGGAAAGGGCGCGCTACAGAAGATGACAAGACGGGCGAAGCCGGTACGCTACCACCGAGTCGGAGAAGCGCCAGCGAAAAGCACTCAGGCGCTTACGCCATGGGCCACGGCTCATATCGATTACGGCCGAAGTGTAAGGCGTACACTTCAACCCGCGAGCTGGTCGATGACTTGGCTTGAAGTGGCAAAATTATTTTTCTGAGACAGTTGAGTGGGAGCTTTTCGAGATGAACGATGAAGGCTATGAAGACGATTTCTAAAGATCAAGACGTGACAAAATTAACCGTGACAATTGGATATATGTGCCCAATGTGTTTAATTTTTGTTTTGATGTTTTGCATTATTTTGTGCTTATTTAAATTATGTTTAAATATGCGATGCATGAGAAAATATTTTGAAAAATCTCAACTTCGAAAATTACTAAGTATGTTTAAATAATAAATTGACAATTTTATTCCGGATAATAAAATTGAATTAATTTTGACCTCCATGATTTATTTATTTCTGGATTCTTTTGGAGAAATTCCCCCCACGGGACGGGCAAAAGATAGATTTCACATGAATACATTCCGAAAGGATGATTGTGGGTTATTATTAGTGGCGACGATGACCCTCCCAACGAGGCTCGTTCAAAACAAAATAATAATTCTGTATTTAATCATGGTTATTACTTAGGTATAAAATTAATATGCATATACTTCCCCGAAGTCCCTGTCAATTTTATATTGGTCAAGTGGGAGCCAACTATTAATCTGGATATTAAAGGTTTGTAACTGTTTTCTTGTTTGTAACCTGCTTGAATGTGTTTAAATAATGACCCACCCCACGTGGCTTATTTAAACTGTTTGAGATGTTGGCTGATGCATGTTCATATTTTTTTTGAGATTTTAATATGATACATGTGATCGAACCTTGTGATATGTTTGTGCTTATACAAATTGTTATTTATTTCAGTTCAGCATGTCGCAACCTTTTAATCCATTGCTTTATACTCTCAAAGAACACCAACTTTCTGGTGATAACTATGTTATTTGGAAACGAAATATGAAATTTGTCCTCACTGCGCAACTACAACATTATTGGGTTCTTGATGTACCCACGCCCCGTATGCCTACTGAAGGATCAACAAATGCGGAAAGACACTTATATAATATTTGGGAGCAGGCTAACGAACCTATGAAGCGTATAATCTTGACTTCACTGTCTGATGATTTGAGATACATTCATGAAGGTGTTGAGTCTGCTGCAGAAATTATACAAAGTCTTGAAGAAATGTTTTTAACAAAAGACCGCATGATCAATCAGTTTAAAAATGACGACGTGGCTAGGCTAAAAATGGCGGAGGGAACACCCGTAAGGGAGCATGTTCTCAGAGTAAAGCGCCATTTTAACAAACTTGATTATCTCGGTACTAAGTATTGTGATGAGGCTCAAAACAAATTTCTTTTCCTAACTCTTCCAAGGTGCTTCAATGAGTTTTACTGTAGTTTTGTGATGAGTGATCACATGTTTACTATGGATACTCTGCAAGAAGCCTTGGAGAAAATAGAGAAACACTTGGGAAAGAAAGACGAAGCATTGGTGACCAAAAGTATTTTCTCAAAATCTAGGCCAGTGGTAGGCAAGATTCAAGAAAAGGAAAATGGTCGGATCCAAAGCAAACTCATTTCCAAGAAAAGTGAGAGAAAGACAGCTAGCTGGATGGGTGTCAAGAAGGTACCAAGAGGAAAATGTTTTAACTGCGGTGAAAAAGGACATTGGAGGTCAGCCTGTTCCAAACCCAAAAGGAATGAAAAGAAAGGTAATTCTCACGCACTAGTTGTTGAAACTTGTTTAGCGGCGTATGCCTCCCATTTATGGGTGGTGGATACGGGATCCACTGATCATGTTTGTTTCACTTTACAGGGGTTCAAGCGGACCCGACAACTTAGTGGGAGTGAGATCCTCATCACACTGGGCGATGCTATGAGAGTGGCAGCTGAAGCAGTGGGAGAAGTGCACCTGTCTTTTGAAGACAGAGTTTTAATTTTAAGAGATGTTCTTTACGTTCCTAGTTTTAGAAAGAATTTAATTTCGGTTTCTAAACTTTACCTTGATGGATATTCGGTTACTTTTGACAAAGTTGTTACCATTTCTCTTTATGATAAATTTATCTGTCATGGAACGTTGTTGAATAATCTCTATACAATTAACTGTGCACACCACTCACGAAATGCATCCTATAACACATCAACTATTTTCGATAAAAGAAAACGTTCATCAGACGTGAACGAGACACTTCTATGGCATCTCAGATTGGGACATATTAATCCAAAAAGGATTCAAAGGTTGGTAGAAGATGGTTCATTGGAGTCTCTCCGGGTTGAACCAATCCCAACTTGCGAATCATGTTTGGAGGGTAAAATGACCAAGAGGGCATTCGGAGCCAAGGGGAATAGAGCCAAAGAAGTGTTAGAAATCGTTCACACAGACGTATGTGGTCCAATGTAAATCAAAGCAAGAGGAGGTTATGAGTATTTCGTCACCTTTATTGATGATTACTCAAGGTATGACTATATTTTCCTTATGAAGCATAAATCTGAGACCTTTGACAAATTCAAAGAATTTAAGGCTCAAGCAGAGAATCATAGGGAAAAACGTATCAAGTCTCTACGATCTGATCGTGGAGGCGAGTACCTCAAATGATGAGTTTTTGAACTACTTGTCGATGAAGGATTGTATCCCAAATAACTACAATCTTAACCCCTCAACAAAACGGGGTTGCAGAGCGAAGAAACAGAACTCTTTTAGAAATGGTTAGATCAATGATGAGTTATGCGAATCTACCCAAGTCGTTCTGGGGTCATGCCTTGGAAACAACGACTTATATTCTGAACTTGGTGCCATCCAAATCGGTTCCCAAAACTCCCAAAGAATTGTGGACCCAAATGAAGCCCGGTTTGAGATACATGAGAATTTGGGGGTGTCGACCTACGTGTTGGAAAAAAGAAGCCAAAAAATTGGATCCTCGATCAAAATTAAAATCATTTATAGGATACCCCGAGGAACAAAAGGGTGTATGTTCTATGGTCCCAAGATCAAAAGGTGGTAATAAGCACCCACTTTAGATTTTTGAAAGAAGACTATATGAACAAAAGAAAGCCCAGAAGTGAGATTACCTTAAATGAGCTAAGGGGGCTAACCTCAGTGCCAACTGTACAAGATGACATACCAAACGACACACTTACACAACCAGAATCTCATCGTTGTGGGAGGGTTGTAAGACAACCCGAGAGATTCATGGGGGTAGGAGAGTCCTCGGACTTAGTCCCCATTAAGATGAATCGCACCCATGAACTTCTGACGAGGCAATCCAAGACAAGGATGCGGTTTCTTGGCAACCAGCAATGGAAGCCGAAATGGGTTCTATGGATCATAACAGAGTGAGGGAGCTAGTCGAACCACTTAATGGGGTCAAACCCATCGGTTGCAAGTGGTATATAAGAGGAAAAGAGGACCGGACGGGAAGGTGGAAACCTTCAAGGCAAGACTTGTGGCGAAAGGTTATACTCAGAAAGAAGGGATCGACTATGAGGAAACCTTTTCAACTGTAGCAATGCTCAAGTCCATCTGAACCCTCTTGTCGATTGCTGCGCATCTCGACTTTGAAATTTGGCAAATGGATGTCAAGACGACTTTCCTTAACGGAAGTCTTGAAGAGGAAATCTATATGCAACAACCCCAAGGCTTCATTGAAAAAGGCCAAGAACACCTAGTTTTTAAGCTCAAGAAGTCCATTTATGGACTCAAACAAGCATCCAGAGCTTGGAACCAATGTTTTGATCAAGTAATAAAGTCTTACGGGTTTGATCAAAATGAGTACGAAAGTTGTGTGTACAAGAAGCGTGTCGGAACTGCATTGGTATTCTTGGTACTATACGTAGATGACATTCTGCTCATCGGGGACGATGTAAAGGTGTTGTCAGACGTAAGGGCATGGCTTTCAAAACAGTTTGATATGAAGGACTTAGGGAAGCTGGGCACATCCTTGGGATCAAGATCACTCGAGATCGCAAGAAAAGGATGATAGGCTTTTC
Organism: Stenogyne calaminthoides; assembly: GCA_037126765.1. Taxonomy (NCBI): domain Eukaryota; kingdom Viridiplantae; phylum Streptophyta; class Magnoliopsida; order Lamiales; family Lamiaceae; genus Stenogyne; species Stenogyne calaminthoides. Next base: position 35,327,498 of record JBBCBC010000013.1, on the reverse strand, counting down.
GCAAGCTTCATATATAGACACTGTCTTGAAGCGATTTAGCATGCAAGATTCCAAGAAAGGCTTCGTACCTTTTAGACATGGAATCCATCTATCCAAGGAAATGTTCCCTAAGACACAAAAGGAGATAGATGACATGAAAGACATTCCTTATGCTTCGGCTGTCGGAAGTCTTATGTATGCAATGCTGTGCACGAGACCGGATATCTGCTTTGCCGTTAGCATGGTAGCGAGATATCAAAGTAATCCGGGAAAAGAGCATTGGACGACAATTAAGAACATTCTGAAGTATCTGAAAAGAACTCGGGATAAAATGTTAGTTTATCAGTCAGATAATCTAATCCCCATCGGTTACACGGACTCGGATTTCCAATCAGACTTAGATTTTAGAAAATTTACCTCCGGTAGTGTGTTTTGCATGGGGGGAGGAGCCATGACATGGAGAAGCATTAAGCAGAAATGCATCGTCGATTCTACCATAGAAGCCGAATACGTAGCTGCTTGCGAGGCAGCGAAAGAAGCGGTTTAACTCAAGAACTTCCTAGTGGACTTGGATGTAGTTCCGAATTTGCCCAGCACAATCACTGTTTACTGTGATAATGCCGGAGCAGTTGCAAATTCAAGGGAACCAAGAGCCCACAAGGCTAGCAAACACATTGAAAGGAAATACCATCTTATACGAGAAATCGTTAAGATAGGAGATATAGAGGTGGCAAAGATCGCGTCAGAAGACAAACTAGAAGATCCATTCACAAAGGGTCTGCCTCAGAACACGTTCGAGAGATATGTGGAAGGAATGGGTGTCAAGACCGTTGCCAATCTACTTTGAGTATAAGTGGGAGATATTATTAGGTTCGTGTAGGTAACATTAGATGTCACGCATTAGGAACTACACGAGATATGTTGTAGTATACTTAAAAGTTGACTTTGAGTATAAGTGGGAGATTGTTGGGGTTATACTGGAAAGTATGCTTTTACTTTGTATAACCAAACTTAATTTCTGTCTTATTTACTGAAATAAATTATTTATCACTGATGCTTTAAATATCATTGAATGTTACATATATTTACTGCATAACTGTTCAATAAATAGTACGTGTTACATTGTAATTAATTTAGTGATACCAGATCATAGAAGATTAAATTAACAGTCCTTTGTAACTAAAAGTACGCTGTTCACGACCTAGATGGAAATGAACAATCCATCGTGAAAGGTTGAAGTGTAAGGCTCAGATTGGATTGTCTTGACCAAGAGATTACACTAGTGCATGACTGATGCACTGAATAGGACCTACAGGAGGATAAATTCTTCAGCACTGAATTAGGAAGAATTAGACCTCAGTGGTTCGTTATTTTTTAATCTTCGTCCCTTAAATAGGATCGTATGTGGCTAATAATTATTGCTTTGACTTATGACGGGTAGAGAATCAATGAGATTCAATACTTTATATCATGGACAATATTATTGGTCACATGCGATTGCTAAGATTTAATACGAAGAATCGTGTGCAAGTACGCTTGTTCGATTTGCCCCCTTGGGAGGTTCATAAGATTTATCATACCAAATCTTGCAAGTGGAATTAGTTTCCGGTATGGATAATAATGTTGAACCGTTCCTTGACCAAGGACAAAAGATATTAATTAAAGAAAAGCTGTTTCAGTGGCTTGAATTAATTAATGGGCTGGATAATCTTAAACACGGGAAATAATAACCGGGAGCTATATTAACAGTAATATGGGCTAAGATGGATAGTGCAATATTAATTATGTAGTGGGATTAATTTATATTTATGGGCTTGAATAATATTGTGGCTCAATATTAGATATTCAAAGTCCATTAGAAGGTCCAAACTTAATTCTTCTAAAGGCCCCTCAAGTAGCCCAAGCATAATGTCCAATAACTGAAAAAGGTGTTTAAAATAAACTAAATTATGGGTGCTTATTTTTTCCAATTTTTTTTCGAAAATTATAAATAAAAAGGGGAGAAAGATTTTCTTTGAATTTTGTTATGGAATGAAGATATGTATTCTTGGAATACAAGATTATCTCATTAAATTCAAGAAATCTCCCACTTGGTTATTTATATGGGAATTTTCGAAAATTAAGAAAAAAAAAGAAGGAAAAGAAAGATTTTCTTGATTTTCTTGAAAAGATATTATGGAAGATATATATTCTTGGAATACAAGTATATCTCATAAATTCAAGAAGATCCAAATCTTGGAATCTTTATCCTCCTTTTTTTCGAAATTCCATAACAATAAGAGAGTGGGATTTTTTGGAAAATTTTAATTAAGGAGAAAAGAATATATGGGATATATATTCAAGATTTCTTGAAGATCAAAAAAGGGATTTTCTCTCCCTTTTTCCTAGCAAAAAATCGGCCACCACCCTCTTATAAATAGGGGATGATTTTTTCATCCCCAAGTGCAATTCCATGTGTTGGAAAAACTAGAAATCCACAAAGGTGGTGCAACATAATTTTATTTTTCCTTTTGTTAAATTGTTCGCGAGTTCCTACCACCGGATTGTTGAACAAGGATAAGGGAATACTTGAGAAGGTCTTTTGGTGTGTTCGTGTGAACGGGATCCATCTTCTCAACGGTTGTCACTCCGAGAGGTTAGTTCACGTAAACCCGTAGCAATTCCGCATGCGTAGGATTTATGTGAACTGTTTATATGCATGATTTGTTGCTGATTATTATTTGAATTAATATAGGATTAATTCATGCTAGTAATAATTGTTAGAATTAAATTTGTATTTAAATATTCATCCCGAATAGATCCGGGCAATTAATTCCCCAACAGGGAATAGAGCCAAAGAAGTGTTAGAAATCGTTCACACCAATGTATGTGGTCCAATGTCAATCAAAACAATAGGAGGCTATGAGTATTTTGTTACTTTTATCGATGATTACTCAAGATATGGATACATTTACCTTATGAAGCATAAATCTGAGACCTTTGAAAAATTCAAAGAATTTAAGGCTCAAGCAGAGAATCATAGGGAAAAACGTATCAAGTCTCTACGATCTGATCGTGGTGGCGAATACCTCATCGATGATTTTTTGAACTACTTATCAGATGAACGGATTGTATCCCAGTTGACTGCACCCGGAACCCCTCAACAAAATGGGGTTGCAGAACGAAGAAACAAGACTCTTTTAGAAATGGTCAGGTCAATGATGAGTTATGCGGATCTACCCAAATCGTTTTGGGGTCACGCCTTGGAAACAACGACTTACATTCTAAACTTGGTGCCATCCAAATCGGTTCCCAAAACCCCTAAAGAATTGTGGACCAGGAACAACCCCAGTCTAAGACACATGAGAATCTGGGGGTGTCCGGCATACGTATTAGGTTCATGTAGGGTGACATTAGATGTCACATAGAACATGAGACATGCTGTAGTATACTTAAAAGCAGACTTTGAGTATAAGTGGGAGATTGTTGGGGTTATATTGAACAGTATGCTTTTACTTTGTATAACCAAACTGAGTTTTCTTATTTATTTACTGAAATAAATTATTAATCACTGTTGCATTTAAATATGAATGAATGTTATATATATTTATTGCAAACCCGTTCAATAAAGTCAGTATGTATTATGTTGTAGTTAATTTGGTGATACTAGATCACAGAAGATCAAATTAACAGCTCCTCGTAATTAAGTACAAATTCACAACCTAGATGGAAATGAACAAACCATCATGAAAGGTTGATGTATAAGACTCGGATTGGCTTGTCTTGACCAAGAGATTATACTAGTGCATTTGGATGAACTGAATAGGACCTACAGGAGGATAAATTCTTCGGTACTGAATATACAAGAATTAGACCTCAGTGGTGTGTTTTTTAATCTCCGTCTCTTAAATAAGATCGTGTGAAATTAATAACTATTGCTTTGACTTATGATAGGAAGAGAGTCATTACGATTAGATACCTTATATCTTGGGCAATATTATTAATTACATGACGATTGCTAACATTTAATATGGAGAATCGTGTGCAAGTACGTCTTGCTTGATTTGTCCCCTTGGTTGGCTCAGAACCTTTATCATACCAAATCTTGCAAGTGGAAATTTATTTCCGGTATGGATAATAATGTTGAGATGTCTTTACTCCAAGGATAAAGATATTAATTAATATAAAGCTTGTTCAGTGGCTTAATTGATTAATGGACTAAAATAATCTTAGACACGGGAAATAATGATCATGTGCCATATTATAGTAAAGTCGTAATATGGGTTAAGATGGATAGTTCAATATTAATTTTATAGTGGAATAAATTAATATTAATGGACTTTGAATAATATTTGGCCATATATTATAGCTTCATAGTGCATTGGAGGTCCAATCTTAATTCTCCTAAATGCCCCTCAAATAGCCCAAAATAAAGTCCAATTAATGAAAGAGAGAAGAAAATAATTTGCCTAATATTTCTATGAATATTTTATAAAAATATGTAGGAAAAAGGAAGAAAAGATTGTCTTGATTTTCTTGTAGATATTTTATGGAAAGAGATAAGTATTGTAGGAATACATAATTATCCCATAAATTCAAGAAGTCAAATCTTGATTCTTTTTGCCTTGTTATTTTCGAAAATTAGGGATAAATAGGGGAAGAGATTTTTATGGAAAATTTAATTAAGGAGAAAAGAATATAGGAGATATATTCAAGATTTCTTGGAGACCAAGAAAAGATTTCTCCCTCAATTTATTGACCTAAAAATCGGCCCCCCTCCTCCCTATAAATAGGGGATGAATTTTTCATTCCCAACTGTAATTCCATGTGTTGGAAATATTAGAAATCCACAAAGGTGGTGGCAAAATATTTTTGGTTTTCCCTCTTATTAAAATCGTTCGTGTGAATCCTCCCACCGGATTGCGTTCGTGGACTTGGGACATATTTGGGAAGGCTCATTGGGTTGATCCATCGTCTCATCAGTCGTCTCTACAAGAGGTTAGTAATCTCGTAACTCCTAGATTCCGCATGCTTAGAATTTACGTGGATTACGTGTAGGCATGTTGTTTATTCGCTTATTAATTATTATGTTGAATTGATTTAGGATTAATTCATGTTAGTAATTAATTGATTAATTTGAATATGTATTTAAAATTATCTCGAATAGATCCGGGCACCCCTAATTTCCCAACAATACGTGTTGGACAAGGAAGCCGGTAAATTGGATCCAAGATCAGAATTAAGGCTGTTTATGTTGGGGATTATACTGAAAAGTATACTTTTTACTTTGTATAATCGAAACTGAATTTCCAGACTTATTTACTGAAATAAATTGTTTATCACTGATGCTTTAAATATGATTGAATGTTATATATATTTATTGCATAACTGTTCAATAATTCGTACGTGTTACACTATAGTTAATTTAGTGATACCCGATCACAGAATATTAAATTAACAGTCCCTTGTAACTATAAGTACGCCATTCACGACCTAGATGGAAATGAACAACCATCGCGAAAGGTTGAGGTGTAAGGCTCAGATTGGTTTGTCTTGACCAAGAGATTACACTAGTGCATGATCGATGCAATTGAATAGGACCTCTGAGGAGGATAAATTCTTGAAATCGAACATGGAAGAATTAGACCTCGTTGCTCGTTGTTTCTTAACCTTCGCGTCCTCAAATAGGATCACGTGGGATCGGTAACTATTGCTTTGACTTATCATGGGTAGCGAATCGTAGAGAGATTCAATACGTACTTTTTATCTTGGGCAATATTATTGGTCACATGTGATTGCTAAGATTTAATCTGAAGAATCGTGGTGCAAGCACGCTTGCTTGATTTGCCCCCCTTGGGAGGTTCATAAGTTTTATCATACCAAATCTTGCAAGTGGAATTTGTTTCCTAGATGGATAATAATGTTGAACCGCTCTCTAATTAAGGACAAAAGATATTAATTAATGGAAAGCTATTTCAAAGGCTTGAATTAATTAATGGGCTAGATAATCTTAAACACGGGAAATAATGACCGGGGAGCCATATTGATCGTAATATGGGTTAAGATGGATAGTGCAATATTAATTATGTAGTGGGATTAATTAATATTTATGGGCTTGAATTATATTGTGGCTCAATATTAGATATTCAAGATCCATTAGAAGGTCCAATCTTAATTCTCCTAAAGGCCCCCCCCGAGTAGCCCAAATATATAGTCAATAACCTAAAAAGGTGATTAAAATAAAATAAATATTGTTGCTTATATTTCCTCATTAAATTAAAAATTATGAATAAAAAGAGGAGAAAGATTTTCTTTGAATTTTGTTATGGAATGAAGATATGTATTCTTGGAATACAAGATTATCTCATTAAATTCAAGAAATCTCCCACTTGGTTATTCATTAAGAGATTTTCGAAATTTTTGGAAAATAGAGGGCAAGAAAGATTTTCTTGATTTTCTTGAAAAGATATTATGGAAGATATGTATTTCTTGAAATACAAGAATATCTCATAAATTCAAGAAGATCTAAATCTTGGAATCTTGCTCAAATTTTCGAAAATTATACCATAAAATAGAGGAGGTGGATTTTTGTGGAATATTTTAATTATAGGAAAAAGAATATATATGGGATATATTCAAGATTTCTTGGTGACCAAGAAAAGTCTTTTTCCCACATTGAAAAACCACCAAAATTTCGTGCCCTCCCTCTCCTATAAATAGGGATGATTTGTTCATTCCCAAAGTACAATTCCATGTGCTGGAAATATTAGCAAATCCACATACGTGGTGCAACAAAGTTTATTTTTTTTCCTTTTGTTAATTGTTCGCGAGTATCCTTCCACCGGATTGTCGAGCAAGGGCTAAGGGAATACTTGGGAAGTCCTTTTGGTTAGTCCGTCCGACCGAAGTCACTGCCATCCCGAGAGGTACGTTCACGTAAACCCGTAGATTCCGCATGCGTAGGTTTTACGTGGTTTTTTATATGCATGATATGTTGTTGCAATTATTATTTGAATTAATATAGGATTAATTCATGCTAGTAATAATTAATGAATTAAATTTGTATTTAAATATTCACCCCGAATAGATCTCATGCGAATCATTCCCCAACAATCGTATCGAGCCACTGCTTTAAGCTCAAATTTTTAAATTGTAATTTAATTCATGGACATTAAATTTGAAATCGATAGTAGAACTCATTGAACTGTTTTGCGGTATCCAATTGTCATGGATTTTAATGTTTTATTTTGCATGCATATAAACCGTGGTTTTTAATTCATTCGCTTCGATTTGTTTTTGCCTCGTGAGAAAATCCACGGGTAGACTAGATTTGTGTTGATTTGATCAATGTAATAGATTAGTCTAGATCTAGGTTTATTTATTTTTTGTAAATAAATTGTAACCGGATCGGAACGAAGAGATGAAGAATTAAAGGACGCAAATCCGAAATCAGGCGTGGGCGGCGCTGCTGGCGCTGCTACCGGCACGCATGGGCGCAGGGCAGGCAGGCCAGCCGAGCGCCTTGAGATGCTGGGCGGGCGCCGGGCGGCGGTGGTCGTGCTCGGGCGACGCCGGCGGGCGCTGGACGCAGTGCGCCGAGACGCGGGCGGCGGCAGATGTCGCGGGCGGGCGGAGGCGGGCGGCGAAAGACGCGACGGATCTTGTGACGCCGACGCCACTCGCCGAGGATCGCTGACCTCGCTGACCGCCGCCGAGGCGAGCCGAGGCGCTGGCAAGGGCGTGTGTCCCGCCAGTGTGCCGAGGTCGCTTAAAGGTCCCCAGCCAGCGGCCCGGCGGATGCGGGCGTGCATCCCATCCGCCATAGCCGCTAGCGTGGTTCGAGACGAAGTATTTTTCGAGACGAACGAGTGGGAGAAATTCGAGACGTGTTTCTTCAAGATCAAGCCAAGAAAAATCAAACCATGACAATTGGATAATTTGTGCCCAATATGTTTATTTTTCTGTTTTGCTTGATTTTATTTGTGCTATCTTATGCTTTATTTAATTTGTTTAAATGTGTTTGCATGAGGGTTGCCAAATTGAAAAATCTCAACTTCAAAATTACTAAGTATGTTTTAAATAATTAATTGACAATTTTATTCCGGATAATAAAATTGAATTAATTTTGACCTCCATGATTTATTTATTTGTGAATTCTTTTGGAGAAATTCCCCCAACAGATTCGGTCAAAAAGATAGGTTTCACATGAATGAATTCCAAACGGATGATTGTGGGTTATTACTAGTGGCGACGATGACCCTCCCAACGAGGCTCGATCAAAGCGAAATAGTAATCCTGTATTTAATCATGGTTATTACTTAGGTATAAAATTGATATGCATATACTTCTCCTGAGTCCCCGCCAATTTTATATTGGTCAGTGGAGCCAACTATTAATCTGATATTAAGGGTTTTGTAATCGTTTTTGTTTGTAACCCGCTTGAATGTGTTTAAATAATGACCCACCCAACGTGGCTTATTTAAACTGTTTTGAGATGTTGGCTGATGCATTGTTCATATTTTTTTGAGATTTTAAATATGATGGCATGTGATCAAACCTTGTGATATATTTGTGCTTATGCATATTATTGTTTATTTCAGTTCATCATGTCACAACCTTTTAATCCACTGTTCATTATACTTAAAGTCAATGCAATATGTATGGAAACTATATTGATTGGAAAATTATAATTGTCCTAACTGCACAAAAGCACAAGTGGATTTTGACACACAAAAATCGATGAGCCAATCGACCACCAAAAACATGCGGGACTCGTCAGATCACCTTGCGAGAGATGTCGTCGCTGAAATGGTGGAGGGAAAACCCGTAAGGGATTATGTCCTCAAAATAGATGGCACATCTGAACAAACTTGAGATTCTGAGTGCAGATTATGATCTGGAGACTCAGATGAATTTGGTACTTCACTCTCTGTCCAAAAAGTTTTTGAGCATTTTGGCCTCGCTAGCTAATTTGTTGCAAGCTTTTGGTCACGCAAAATGATGAAGAGGCACCAAACTCAAGCTTTATCGGCAAGTGGTCCGCCTTTCATTTTCTAGGCCAAGGGTAGGCAAGATAAAGAAGAGGACCAAAGGCCATAAAGCAATAAAACTCAACTATTGCCAAGGGTAATGGTAAGATGAGGAATGCTTGTTGTGTCAAGGAAAATCCAAAGAGGAAGTGCTTAAGCTGCGGTGAGAGAGGACAATGGAGGTTTTGCCTGTTCCAACACAAAAAGGGACGGAAAGAAAGGTAATTCTCATACACTAGTTGTTGAAACTTGTTTAGCGGGCGATACTTCTCATTCGTGGGTGGTTGATCGAGATCCACTAATCATGTTGGCTTCACGGGTTCTAAATGATCCGCAACATAGTGGGAGTGAGATCCTCATCACACTTTAGGTACGCGTTTAAAGTAGAAGACATTGCAATGCTACGAAATGGCGATATTGCAATGCTACGATAGTAACGATTATTGCAATATACTACGCAAGTAAATAGACATTGCAATGCTACATGAGTAGTGATTAAAGTAGTGGGAGAAGTGCACCTATCTTTTGAAGATAAAGTTTTTTTTTTGAGATTATCTTTATGTTCCCAGTTTTAGAAAGAATTCACTTTCAGTTTCTAAAAATCGATTAAAGGACACTAAGTTTCTTCTAATAAGAATGACATCATTTTTGAAATGATGAGTGTACCTTCAAGTATGGGACATTGATTGAAAATTTCTATAAAATTAACTCGGCACACCACTCACGAAATGCATCCTATAACACATCAACTATTTCCCATAAAAGAAAAGCGTGAACAAAATACTTCTTTGGCATCTAAGATTAGGTCATATAAATCCAAAGAGGATCCAAAGGTTGGTGAAAGATGGTTCACCGGGAGCGTCTCCAAGTTGAATCGAATCCAACCCGCGAATCATGTTTGGAGGGTAATATGACCAAGATGGCATTTGGAGCCAGGGAATGGGGCTAAAGAAGTGTTAGAGATCGCTCACATAGATGTACGTAGTTCAATGTCAACCAAAGCAAGAGGAGGTTATGAGTAATTTTATTGATAATTACTCAAGGTACATTTTCCTTATGAAGCATGAATCAGACCTTTGAGAAATTCTAAGAATTTAAGGCTCAAACAGAGAATCATAGGGAAAAACGTATCAAGTCTCTACGATCCGATCGTGGAAGCGAATACCTCAAATATGAGTTTTTGAACTACTTATCCGATGAAGGGATTGTATCCCCACCACCGCACCTTAACCCTCAACAAAAAGGGGTTTGCGAGAGCAAAGCAACAAATTCTTTTTGAAATGGTTAGATCAATGATGAGTTATACGGATCTTCCCGAGTCGCTCGGGTCATGCCTTGAAAACAAATGACTTGCATTCTCAACTTGGTGCTATCCAAATCAGGTTCCCCGAACCCCAAAGAATTGTGGACCAAAGCAAGTCTAGTAAGAGACACATGAGAACTTTGGGGTGTCCTACCCACGTGTTGGACAAGGAAACAATAAAATTGGATCCTCGATCGAATTAAGGTCGCTTTTGTAGATACCCCGAGGAACAAAAGGGTGAATGTTCTATAGTTCAAGATCAAAAGGTGGACATCCACACCCACTTTAGATTTTGGAAGAAAACTATAGAACCAAAGAAACCCGTGAGATTACCTTAAATGAGCTTAGAGGGCAAACCTCAAATCTTGATTTATGCTAGATGATATACCAAACGATATGCTTTCACAATCGAACCTCGTTATAGTGGGAGGGTTGTTAGATGGCCAGAGATTCATGGGAATAGGAGAGTCCTCGGACTTGATTCTCGAATCGCACCCATGGACATATGACGAGGCACTCCAAGATAAGGATGCGGTTCTTGGCAAACAAAATGAAATGAAAGCGAAGTGGGTTCTATGTTTCATAATAGAGTGTGGGAGCTAGTCGAACCACTTAATGGGGTCAAGCCCATTAGATGCAAGTGGGTATATAAGAGAAAAAAGGACCTACGGAAGGTTGAAACCTTTAAAGCAAGACTAATGGCGAAAGGTTATACTCGAAAAGAAAGGGATCAATTATGAGGAAACTTTTTTCAGCGTAGCCATGCTTAAGTCCATCCATATTCTCTTATCGATTCTTTGCAAGATTTAGACTTTGAAGTCTGGGCAGATAGATGTCAAGATGCGGCTTTCCTTAACGGAAGTCTTGATAAAGAGATCTATATGCAACAACCCCATGTTTTCATTAAAACAGGCCAAGAACACCTAGTTTGTAAAGCTCAAAGAGGTCCATTTACGGACTCAAACAGGCATCCAGAACTTGGAACCAAAGTTTTGATCATATTATAAAGTCTTATGGGTTTTGATCAAAACGAGTTTGAAAGTTATTGTGTATAAAAAACGGTCGGAATCGCATTGGTATTCTTAAGATCGTCACGAGATCACATTGTGATCATCGGGAACGATGTGAAGGTGTGATCGACGTAAGGGCATGGTTTTCAAAACAGTTTGATATGAAAGACTTAGGGAAAACCGGACACATCCTTGGGATCAAGATCACAAGAAAAGGATGGTCGGGTTATCGCAAGTTTCATACATAGACACTGGTTTTGAAACAATTCAGCATGCAAGATTCCAAGAAAGGATTCGTACCTTTCAGACTTGGAATCCATCTATCCAAGAAAATGTTCTCTAAGACGAAAAAAGAGATAGATGACATGAAAGGTATTCCTTGTGCTTCTACCGCGGAAACCTTATGTATGCATTCTTGCAGTACGAGACCTGGATATATGCTTTTACCGTAGGCATGGTAGCAAGATATCGAGTAACTCAGGAAAGCGAATCGACGACGCTTAAAAACATTCAAGTTTACGAAAAGAACTCGGGATAGAATGTTGATTTATCGATCGATACTCCAATCCCCATCCGCTACATGGACTCGGATTTCCAATCAAGTTTAGATTCCGTAAATTATCCGCCTCGCTTAGTGTGTTTCCATTTGGGAAGTGTAGCCATCAAATGGACGAGTGTGAAGCGAAATGCATCAACGACTCAACCATGGGACTCGGGTAAGTAGTCGCTTGTGCAAAGAAAGAACCGATTGGGCTCTAGATCTTCTTAGTGGACTTGGATGGTGTTCAATTTGTTCAGCAATATCTGCTAGGGCGATTATAAATTCAAGAGAACCAAGAGTCCACGAGTCAAACAAACACATTAAAGGAAAAGACATCTTATCGAAATCATTAAGAGAGGAAATATAGATGTGGCAAAGATAGCGTCCTGAGGGCGACTAGCGAGATCCATTCACAAAGCGTCGCCTCTCAATACATTCGAGAGACATGTGAGTGGAATGGGTGTCAAGACCATTGCCCTATCTGCTTTGAGTATAAGTGGGAGAAATTATTAGGTTCGTGTAGGTGACATTAGATGTCACGGACTACTCGAGACGTGTTGTAGTATACTTAAAAAATGACTTTGAGTATAAGTGGGAGATTGTTGGGGATTATCTTTGAAAAGTATGCTTTTTACTTTGTATAATCGAAACTAATTTCCGGACTTATTTATTTGAAATAAATTGTTTATCAATGATGCTTTAAATATGATTGAATGTTATATATATTTATTGCATAAATGTTCAATAATTAAATGCGTGTTTACATCAGAGTTAATTTAGTGATACCCATCACGCATTATTAAATTAATAAATCCTTGTAACTATAAGTCGCCATTCACGACCTAGATGGAAATGAACAACCATCGCGAAAGGTTGAGGTGTAAGGCTCAGATTGGTTTGTCTTGACCAAGAGATTACATTAGTGCATGACCGATCTTATTTGAATAGGACCTCTGGGGAGGATAAATTCTTGAAATGAACATGGAAGAATTAGACCTCGGTGACTTCGTTGTTTCTTAACCTTCGCCCCTAAATAGGATCACGTGGGATCGGTAACTATTGCTTTGACTTATCATGGGTAGCGAATCGAGAGAGATTCAATCGTGCTTTATCTTGGGCAATATTATTGGTCACATGTGATTGCTAAGATTTAATACGAAGAATCGTGTGCAGAAATGCGCTTGTTTGATTTGGTTCTTGGGAGGTTCATAAGTTTTATCATACCAAATCTTGCAAGTGGAATTTGTTTCCTATGGATAATAATGTTGAACCGCTTCTCGACCAAGGACAAAAAGATATTAATTAATGGAAAGCTATTTGATGGCTTGAATTAATTAATGGGCTAGATAATCTTAAACACGGGAAATAATGACCGAGCCATATTGATTGTAATATGGGTTAAGATGGATAGTCAATATTAATTATGTAGTGGGATTAATTAATATTTATGGGCTTGAATTATATTGTGGCTCAATATTAGATATTCAAGATCCATTAGAAGGTCCAATCTTAATTCTCCTAAAGGCCCCCCGAGTAGCCCAACATATAGTCCAATAACCTGAAAAGGTGATTAAAATAAAATACATATTGTTGCTTATATTTCCTCATTAAATTAAAAATTATGAATAAAAAGAGGAAAAGATTTTCTTTGAATTTTGTTATGGAAAGAAGATATGTATTCTTGGAATACAAGATTATCTCATTAAATTCAAGAAATCTCCCACTTGGTTATTCATTAAGAGATTTTCAAATTTTTGGAAAATAGAGGGCAAGAAAGATTTTCTTGATTTTCTTGAAAAGATATTATGGAAGATATGTATTTCTTGAAATACAAGAATATCTCATAAATTCAAGAAGATCTAAATCTCGAATCTTGCTCAAATTTTCGAAAATTATACCATAAAATAGAGGAGGTGGATTTTTGTGGAATATTTTAATTATGGAAAAAAAAGAATATATGGGATATATTCAAGATTTCTTGGTGACCAAGAAAAGTCTTTTCCCACATTGAAAAACCACCAAAATTTCGTGCCCCTCCTCTCCTATAAATAGGGATGATTTGTTCATTCCCAAGTACAATTCCATGTCTTTGAAATATTAGCAAATCCACATACGTTGGTGCAACAAAGTTTATTTTTTTTCCTTTTGTTAATTGTTCATGAAATCCTTCCACCGGATTGTTGTCGAAAGGGCTAAGGAATACTTGGGAAGTCCTTTTGGTTAGTCCGTCCCGATCAAGTCACCGCCATCCCGAGAGGTAGACGCTCACGTAAACCCGTAGATTCCGCATCGTAGGTTTTACGTGGTTTTTTATATGCATGATATGTTGTTGCAATTATTATTTGAATTAATATAGGATTAATTCATGCTAGTAATAATTAATGAATTAAATTTGTATTTAAATATTCACCCCGAATAGATCTGTGCGAATCATTCCCCAACAGTTTATAGGGTACCCCAAGGGAACGAAAGTGTGCATGTTCTATGGTCCCGAAGATCAAAAGGTAGTAATGAGTACACACTTTAGATTTTTGGAAAAAGACTATATGAACGACAAGAAGCCCAGAAGTGAGATTACCTTGAATGAGCTAAAGGGGCTTACCTCAATGCCAACTGTACAAGTCGATATACCAAACGACACATTTACACAACCGAAACTTGTCGCAGTGGGAGGGTTGTTAGACAGCCCGAGAGATTCATGGGGATAGGAGAGTCGTCAGACTTGATCCCTAGCGAAAATGAATCAGACCCATGGACTTACAAAGATTCATGGGGATGCAGATTCTTGGCAAGCGACAATGAAAACCAAAATAGGTTCTATGGATCAAAACAAGGTGTGGGAGCTAGTCGAACCACTTAATGGGGTCAAACCCATTGGATGTAAGTGGGTATACAAGAGAAAAAGAGGACCGGACGGGAAGGTAGTGTTGGGAAAATATGGGTGCCCTGATCTATTCGAGATGAATTTAAATACATATTTAAATTAAACAATTAATTACTAACATGAATTAATCCTAAATAAATTCAACATAATAATTAAATAAGCAATAAGCAGCATGCGTACACGTAATCCACGTAAATCCTAAGCATGCGGAATCTAGGAGTTACGAGATTATATACCTCTTGTAGAGACAACCTTTGAGACGTTGGATCAACCCAAAGAGCCTTCCCAAATATGTCCAAAGTCCACGAACGTAATTCGGTGGGAGGATTCACACGAACGAGTTTAACAAGATAGAAAACCAAAAATATTTTGCCACCACCTTTGTGGATTTCTAATATTTTCAACACATGAAATTGCATTGGGGATGAAAAATTCATCCCCTATTTATAGGACAAGGGGGCCGATTTTTTCAATGAAGAAATAAGGGAGAAAATATTTTTCTTGATCTCTAAGAAATCTTGAATATATCTCCTATATTCTTTTCTCCTTAATTATATTTTTCCATAAAAATCTTATTCCCCTTTATCCCCTTATTTTCGAAAAATACAAGGTAATAGGAATCAAGATTTGACTTCTTGAATTTATGGGATAATTATGTATTCCAAGAATACTTATTTGAATTTATGGGATAATTATGTATTCCAAGAATACTTATCTCTTTTCATAAAATCTTTTCAAGAAAATCAAGAAAATATTTCGTCCTCTTTTTCCTACAATTTTTGAAAATATTAGGCAAGAATATTTTCTTCTCCTTTTCATTAATTGGACTTTATTTTGGGCTATTTGAGGGGCCTTTAGGAGAATTAAGATTGAACCTCCAATGGACTATGAAGCTATAATATTGGGCCAAATATTATTCAAGTCCATTAATATTAATTTACTCCACTATAAAATTAATATTGAACTATCCATCTTAACTCATATTACGACTTTACTATAATATGACCCCCGGTAATTATTTCCCGTGTTTAA
The DNA here is from genome assembly GCA_037126765.1 of Stenogyne calaminthoides. Lineage (NCBI taxonomy): Eukaryota > Viridiplantae > Streptophyta > Magnoliopsida > Lamiales > Lamiaceae > Stenogyne > Stenogyne calaminthoides. Next base: position 35,311,741 of record JBBCBC010000013.1, on the reverse strand, counting down.
AATTATCTTAGTCCATTAATTAATTAAGCCAATGAACAAACTTTATATTAATTAATATCTTTGTCCTTGGAGTAAAGACAACTCAACATTATTATCCATACCGGAAATAAATTTCCACTTGCAAGATTTGGTATGATAAAGATTCTGAGCCCAACAAGGGGAAAAATCAAGCATGACGTACTTGCACACGATTCTCCATATTAAATGTTAGCAATCGTCATGTAATTAATAATATTTCCCAAGATATAAGGTATCAAATCACAATGACTCTCTTCCTATCACAAGTCAAAGCAATAATTATTAATTTTGCACGATCCTATTTAAGGGACGGAGATTAAGAAACAACACACCACTGAGGTCTAATTCTTGTATATTCAGTACCGAAGAATTTATCCTTCTGTAGGTCCTTATTCAGTGCATCTAAATGCACTAGTATAATCTCTTGGTCAAGACAGGCCAATCTGAGCCTTATACTTCAACCTTTCATGATGGTTTGTTCATTTCCATCTGGGTTGTGAATTTGTACTTAATTACGAGGAGCTGTTAATTTGATCTTCTGTGATTTGGTATCACCAAATTAACTACAACATAATACGTACTAAACTTATTGAACGAGTTTGCAATAAATATATGTAACATTCATTCAAATTTAATGCAACAGTGATTAATATATTATTTCAGTAAATAAATAAGAAAATCCAGTTTGGTTATACAAAGTAAAAACATACTTTTCAGTAAACCCCAACAATCTCCCACTTATACTCAAAGTCCGCTTTTAAGTATACTACAACATGTCTCGTGTTCTATGTGATATCTAATTTCACCTACACGAACCTAATAATTTCTCCCACTTATACTCAAAGCAGATTGGCAATGTTCTTGACACCCATTCCTTCCACATGTCTCTCGAATGTACTCTGAGGTAGACCCTTTGTGAATGGATCTGCTAGGTTATCTTCCGATGTAATCTTTGTCACCTCAATGTCTCCTCTCTTAACGATTTCTCGTATAAGATGGTATTTTCTTTCAGTATTTTTGTTGGCCTTGTGTGCTCTCGGTTCCCTCGAATTTGCAACTAGCTCCGACATTATCACAATAAACCGTGATCGTGCTAGGAAAATACGGGGCAACGTCCAAGTCCACCAGGAAGTTCTTGAGCCAAACCGCTTCCTTCGCTGCTTCACAAGCAGCTACCTATTCGGCTTCCATGGTAGAATCGGTGATGCATTTTTGCTTTACGCTTCTCCATGTCATGTGTTGGGAAATCTGTAATTTAGTTTTGATGGAAGTTCCAAAACAGGTTGTAATAGGACCAATCGGACACATAGGTTGATCGATGACTTAGAATCGATTAAGATGACCAAATTTGAAATGTATAGATAGCTGATGTAAAAGATAGGTCACATATTGAGGGGGAACTCAATATGTATAGGTCAGGTCGAAGTATCAGATGACCCAGATAAGGTCAGATGATCAGAAGACTAAGAACTAATCAGAAGACAAGATGTCAAGATCGGTGAAGACAGAAGACATCAAGACTCGATGAACTCAAGACTCAGATGAACTCAAGACTCAAATAAGCTCAAGACTCGGATGAACCTCAAGACTCGAGTTGAACTCGAAGACTCGAGATAAACTCAAGACTCAAAGAATAAAACTCAAGACTCAAGATGATCAATACACGAGACTCGAGTCACCAAAGATCGAAGACTACCGTAAGACCAAGACCTATATCAGCGAAGTCTGCGTATTGAGCTAAGACAATATGCAACAGAAGACTCAACAAGGTAGACTAATCAGTTATCTGATCAAGTCAGCTCACACCTAGTGACAATCAAAAGGATACACCAGACAAGACGAATCTTCTACAAAAGGAATATCAATCGTCTAACGGACAAATTTATGAAATGTCGCCTCGCGAAGCCAAGGAGAAAGCGACACGTGTACAAAAAGAGCTGACAATACGGGATACGATGCTACAGACAAAAATGATGCTAATCATGCCTACGGCCACGTCGATAATCGGAGCACGTCACAATCATATCCTACAACCTACCTAATATAGCCCGAAATTCAAATTACTCTCCAACGACTCTTTGATTTCGAGGTCTATAAAATGGGATTGCTCGAAGGAAGGAAAATAGGACCAACAAGTGAGAAACCACATCACATGAACTATTGAGCAAGCGGAACAACAACATTCACGCAAGCAAATTCAAGAAGAATTTCCGCTCGAAGAACACCATAGTTGAAGATTATTCTTAGAGTGTTCATCCCATAGTTCTTAGCAAGAAATCCTATCCACTAGCATTTTGGCTACCTAAAGCACCAGGATAGATTTCCAGTTGGAACCCTCAAACATTCTTTACCCAAACGCAAGTTAGGTTAAGTTTGTAGAGTGAGAACTCAATAAACATCTCGGCCATCCTTTGAAGGATATAAGTCCCGCAGGATAAACATCTGTAGAGTGAGAACTCAATAAAGATCTCGGCCATCCTTTGAAGGATATAAGTCCCGCAGGTTAAGTTTGTAGAGTGAGAACTCAATAAACATCTCGGCCATCCTTTGAAGGATATAAGTCCCGCAGGTTAAGTTTGTATAGAGTGGGAACTCGGTAAACATATCGGCCATCCCGTGATGGGTATAAGTCCCGCAGGTTAAGCTCGGTTAAGTTCGGTTAAGGTTCCCCTGTGTTAAGGGAAGAGTGGACGTAGGACGGGTTTCGTCTAAACCACTATAAAAAGTCTTGTGTGCATTTTACTTGCTTTCTTATTGCTTTACACTATTCACATAACTGAGTTTAAAACTACATACATATTCTAAGTTAAGCTCAGTCTGCACCAAGCAACTGATCTGATCAGATTGACACCTTAGTCAACTGGTTGAAAACTGACTTAAGAATCTGAATTGATAAAACTGGTTTTTCACACGGGGTAAAAACAAGCTTCCGCACCACTCAGCTAAACTGACAGATATCAAACTGATCTGCCCTTAGGCACTCAGTAAGATTGACACCTTAGTCAACTGGTTGAAAACTGACTTAAGAATCTGAATTGATAAAACCGGTTTTTCACACGGGTAAAAACAAGCTTCCGCAGACCACTCGGCTAAATCGACAGATATCAAACCGATCCCGCCTTAGGCACTCAAGAAGATTGAACATCGCCTAAATCGATACACTAAGACTGGACGGGTAATCAAAATCACACCCGATCCAAGACGAAAAAGTTTGGAAGTCTATTCACCCCTCCCCTCTAGACTTCCACCCTCACAAAACCCATTCGGGACCTACAAGTGGTATCAGAGCAGTGGTTCTATAGACCACTGGCTTTGAGTATCATCGATTCTTGAGGAAGAATCTTTGTGGTCATTTGAACAGATCTTGAAAAATAGTTTTCAAAACTCATTCGTTTTCAAAATCACTCAACATGGATAATACCTCTGGCATGTATCATGATTTGCCTAAGTTTTCAATTGATGAGTATGCAGATTGGGCTATATATATGTGCAACCATCTAGGATCGATAAGCGGCAGAATGATGGAAGTCATTGAATGAGGACCCATCATCATATATCACGACAACCCAGCAGTTGAAGGAGATCCAGATTTTGCCACGGGAAGTCTTGTACGAAAAAGCCCAGCCCTGATGGATGCAGAAGAAAGAAAGCATTATACTCTAGATACAATCGCCAGACATATAATCATGAAGACGATGGATAAAGTCACAAAGGAGAAAATAAGTATCTCAAAACCGCGAAACAAATGTGGGATACTCTTGCTGAGATATGTGAAGGAAATGATCAGATCAAAGACAGCCGACTACAAGCCGAACTGGTGAAGTTCGAAAAGCTAAAGATGTTGCCCAACGAGACCATCAACGAGCTTGATGGGAGGATCACCATGTCAGTAAATAAGCTACGAGAACTTGGAAGAGAGATGTCAGACAAAGACATCAACTACAAGATCTTAAGATCTCTCACCAAGAAATGGGACATGAAAGTCACGGTAATCAAGGATTGCCAAGACATTTCCAAGATGAAGCCGAGTAGCTTGTTCCTAAGCCTTAAAGCTCACGAGTTCGATTTAATCGAAAAGAGGACAAGCAGATGAAGACGAGACGCGCTTTGAAGCCTCAACGCCTAAATCGGGCTTGCATTTAAAGCAACCAAAGAAGCAGATCGAAGGCCATCGAACTCATTGAAACATAATGAGTCAACCGAACAGATCACTCGCTTACCAGAAACTTGAAAGAACAAATACTCAACTTGGTAAGTATCGGAGATTCTCAAATGACTATCAAGACAACGTAAGAAAAGCGAGAGGCCAACCGACGGATCACTAGAAAGAACCGGATCTCGATGATCGAAGAGATCTGAAGGAAGAAAAGAAAAGAGATGATCCGATGAAGAGAGAAGAGATAATGATCCGATGAATGAGTTCGGGATTATCACCGTAGAAGGAAGTCACCCGATCTCCTACAGACGGAAGTGACTCACTTGGCAGAGGAAGTTTAAGAGATCAAGGATCGTGCTTCAACTGTGAGAAACCAGGTCACTACAACACCGACTGCCCTGACCTGACTCCCAGATAAAGGGAAGAGAAACGGAACATAAGAGAGCAACACCTCGTAGATAGAAAAGACCGTCACGACATCCGAATTGATGATTCCTATCCGCCTTCCGAGGACTCTAGCTACTCATCCAGAGAAGACTTATGTCCGATAAGTAGTCTTCCGCTTGACTTCCACGAGCATGAAGATCTCGATATTCTCATCGATGACGATGAAGTCCGCACGATGGCCAAGGAGGACCAATCGAGGTAACCTCCAAACCTTCAGCTTTTTCAATTTCCACACCTGCTATTATTAACACACCTACTGGAGAGATTGACTTGCAGCTCTACTCTGAGCAATTGCTTGATGATCTCTCTGATGCAGTAGACACTTATACTATAGTGGAAGCTGAAAATGACAAGCTAAGGATCGAAAATAATCACCTTTTGTTAAAGAGAACGTTCTCAATAAGCTACCGAATCAAATCTCAATAAACCGCCGTAGGTAAATCGAGGAACTTAACATTCAAAAGTTAAATCTTCGATCGAGAAGCAGATCAAAGATCACTAGCAATCAACAAACAACAAAGTCGATGATTTAAAAAATCCTTCAAGCTATTTGATGAGCTATTCCGACTACATGAGAGTCTAAAATCTCATCGAGGATAGTTTGCGCAAGAAAATAGAGGTTTTCACGAAGTCATCAAAAACCGCTCAAGAAATGAACACCTATTTTCAACGCCGACTAACAAGAAGGAATTGGGTATGAGAACCTTTCTACATCCTCAAAAGCCCGTTTGATTCACTTCGAAGAGTGCAATCAAACGAGTCTCTCGGCTAAAGATACACTAAAAAGCTAAACTTGTATCTCGATAAGGAAAAAAAACTGAGCAAGTAAGGCAGTGCCTAATCGAAAAGGGAACAAAAATGGATCCCAATCGATAAAGCATCACCGAGAATCAATGAAAGAACCCAGTTCTTACGAAGAAACCTCAACTTTGATCAAGATTAGGTATCGAGAAGAGACAACCTATAAGAAGGAAATCTAACTGAGACCCAATCAAGATCACCGCCTAATAAGCAAGCTATAGGTAAATCAAAAGACCACCTATGCCAAAAAGATATGAATCTTTTGATGGTAGCAGTCGTACCTACCCTTATAACCAAAGATCTAGGGCTACTGCACTTGAGCCACACTGGATTAAAAGAAGACAAAATATAAAGAAAAATCCCAAGTCTTCTAAGTCACCCAAGGCTCACAATTTAATAATCATACTAATCATAAAGCATAAAAAACGTATGATTATGTTGATCCAGATGAGACAAATCGACCTTCTAATCTATCGATTTTCATAGAAGTGCTTTCTGTTTGTGTGGATCCATAAATCCACCACTAACCCCCAGACCCAATTCCAAAGGGTACCTAAAGCCCCATTCGATTAGGTGTTCGGCGTGGGGCGCCAACAAAGGAGGTGCACAAGCAACTATCTGGTACATTGATAGTGGATGCTCAAGGCACATGACTGGAAGTAAACATATCCTTAGCTCGTACAAAGAACAAGAAGGCCCACGTGTACTCTTCTTCGGTGATGATAACTTTGGTTTTACCAAAGGATTGAGACCTTAGAGAATGATGATGTACAAATAACCGAGTCTCGTATGTCGAAGGATTAAAGCACAATCTACTATCAAGATTACAATTCTGCGACAACCAGATTCAACGTTGAGTTCTCGGCGACAAGTGTACGATTAAGAATCGAGCCACTCAACAAACCTTGCTAATGTTCAAGGAAAGGGGACGATCTACACAAATGATTGGAACAGGTTGTTCGAGGAATACATGCTTAATTGTTAAGAGTTCCAAAAGTAGCGGTTGGCTCGCACAAAAGAATGAGTCATCCTAACTTCAAGACTCTTAACAAGATAGCTAGGATGTCTTTGGTTGAGGGACTTCGAATGAGATATTCTCCAAAGACCGGACATGTGCCGCATGTCGGAAGGAAAACAAGTTAAAGCCTCATTCAAGGGAATACCGGACCGCATCCAAGAGAAATCTTTGAATCGCTCCCATATGGATCTATTCGGACCCGATTACACCACCAATCTCGAAGGACGCAAATATACTCGTAATCGTGGATGATTATTCCAAGTTTACTTGGGTTGTATTCTTATACAAGAAGAATGAGACAACGACAAAAGATACCCGAGTCGCTCAAGAAGCTACAAAACGAGAAGGGTGTCGGATAGTAAAAAATCGATCGATAAAGGTACATAGTTCCCGAATTCCTTTATTCTTGATTTTTGCAATCGAGTTTGGTATACAACATGAAACGTCACCGCAAGAACGCCACAACAAAATGGAGTAGCGAATCGGAGAAAAAAGAACTCTCAAGGAAGCCGCCGCACTATGTTAGTTGAACATGCCACACCAAAGCCGTTTAAAATGACGCAATCAACCTTTGCATGCCATACTCGAATGCAGATGTTCTCGACTAAGACTCACTTCAAAACACCTTATGAACTGGAAGGACAGAAAACCTCGTGTTTCATACTTCCATGTTTTTGGGTGCAAGTGTTTCATTCACAACAATGGGAAAAGTCAGGTTGAAGACTTTTGAGGCCAAGTCCGATGAGGGTATATTCTTAGGATATTCCTCATCCAAAGAAAACTTTCGAGTTTACAACAAATGAACTCTAGTTGTGGAAGAAACACCCCATGTGGTCTTTGATGAGACATCTTGAACAAAGAGAAAAGCCTCCGCGAACAAGCCGTACCCGGATCAACCGCCACGACCGCAGAAAATGGATCGGTAAGCATCAAGGAGAAAGAAGTTGAACACGTAAAAAGTGTACATCCCGTAACTTGATCTTGCTGATTCAACAGTCAATCGCACCTAAAGGTACGCATAACCTGCTGAAAAAGAAAGCGTTCGCATAAATGAGATAAAGATCAATCGAACCATCCGGTTCGGGGGAACTCCTCGGTTCCTACAAACAGACATCGAAGACATGATGAGTCCAACATCAGCTGAGACATGTTCTTATCAAGTGGATCATAATTTCGCACCACTCCCAATCACTAGTAATGAACTATCAGATATGGATGATGTTCTCCAAACAGACGCCACATCGAATGTAGGACTGGATTACTACCATCCAACCGATCGATTATTCGGAGACCCATCCGATAAAGTCAAAACTAGACATCGACAGTGAAAGTGCCATGTAATCATTGTTATCTGCCTTTGAAGGAGCCAACTACAAAAGAGAGAAGCTCTACAAGACGCAAGTCGGATTCTAGCCATAAAGCGATGAGCCGAATGGAGTTTTGAGAGGAATTAAGTTTGAAAATTGGTGATGTAACCAACTCATCAAGACGTAATTGGCACGAAGTGGGTATTCAAGAACAAGAGAGATGAGAAAAATGTCATAACCAGGAATAAGGCAAGACTTGTTGCTAAGGGGTATTCACAATTAGAAGGAATTGATTATGATGAGACCTTTGCACCGGGGCCGCCGCCTTAAAAGCCGATATTTTATTTTACGGCATATTCTCGCCTACGAGGGTTCATTTGTGTATCGATGGATGTAAAGAGTGCATTCTTAAATGGGGTACTAGCAGAGGAAGTTTATGTCTAACAACCTCCGGACTTTGAAAAAAGGCAACCAAGTGTACCATTTAAGGAAAGCTCTTTACTGGTTCAAACAAAGCTCCTCGAGCTTGGTATGATACACTCTCGCTTTTGATAGACAAATGGGTTCACTAAAGGAATAGTGGATGAAACCTTATTTAGAATAGATGGTGGAGAAGATATTCGATGGTTCGATTTACGTGGGCGACATCATCTTCTTCATCTCCCAACAAGAAGCTATGTGAGAAGTTTAGCGTTGATGCAAGGGAAGTTCGAGATGTCCATGATGGGTCGGATGAATTACTTTATGGGTTTACAAGTCAAGCCAGTACGAAGGGATATTCATCATCAAAGTAAATACACAAGGAATCTCTTGCCAAGTTTGGAGTTCAACATTACAAAGAAGCGAATTCCCATGATGACCGGGTTCAAGATGGATCCGATGAAGATGGTCGAAAATGAATCGAAAGAATATAGAGCTCGATTGGATCATCGCTATACCGACCGCCAGTGAGACCGGACATTACTTTTCGCGAAGAGTGTATGTGCGATTTCAAGCAAATCCAATGCAAAGCCACCTAGAAGCGCCTAGCGATTCTCAAGTATCTCAAGGGGATCAGAAACCTTGGTTTATTTTACCCATCGATGACAATCTAGAAACGAGTGGGTATTCTCGATTCAGATTCACGGAGGTTGCGTAATCGACGGAAAGTCAACCTCGGGATCATGTCGATTCGGGAAATAAACCGATCTCTTGGTTTTCAAAGAAGGTACATCGCTTCGACATCTACTCTTGGCGTAATATATGGTCGCAGAAGTCATTTGTTCCCAAATCGCTTTCGCTAAGTCGGCGGTGAGGATTACAACATCGTAGCTAAGAATGTACCTATATTCTCATGCCGAAGAATAGTGCTATTGAATCACTCGAATTACTTCCACATACAAGATGCAAGCATGTGGATGTCGGACACCATTTTATCGAGATCACGTTGAAAAGAAGAATATCGATGGAAAAGATCCATATGACAAGCGTAAAGTCGATATCTTAACCAAGCCGCTAGCTGAGATCAGATTCAGAGAGTTATGCAACGAGCTAGGGCTTCTGGATCTTGGAGAAAATGCACCAGATATGGTTGAAGGACTGATCTCCAGAACCAGTTGGTTAAAAGACTAACCAGGTTAAGTGGAATAAGTTGAGTTAGAATCTCAACCCATCGATTTAACGACATTTAGGAGCCGATCCGAAGTTCGGGATGAGGAAGCGGATCGAAAAGTCGATAAGTAAATATCCGGTTCGGACAAGAGCATATCGATTCAAGATATATCGACAAGGAACCCGATCGATTGGAAGATTACTTTATAAGTCGATTAAAGCTACAGTCAACAAGCAAGTCAAGATTAAAGCTACAGATCGCATAAGTCAGAAGAAACAACACATCAATGGAATAACAGAGTTTTTCATTGATAAGGACCGGGAGGTCAGATTTACAAGTTACAAGTGATATTACAAGCTACAAATGCTACAAACTATCTTCAAGTGGTATTACAAGTACAAGAAGACCCGGAGGTCATAAACCATAAGCCCTACGCCAACCCTAGGTAGGGAAGAAGAGAGAGAGTTCAAGGTATGATGCTCTCATTTTCCCTCGATCCTAAGAAGGGGTCGCGGAGAGGCCGAGAATCCTCGAGCCAATCTCAAAAGCTTGGAGTGAGGAGCGAGAGAGGCTTTGAAGGATGTCCAAACCGGGGAGCCCTCGGGACGAAAATCAATCTGGCTCTCAAATTTGTTAAATGGGGCATAATACCCACGAGTTTGGTCCACAAGGACCAAACGGACACTTGTGTCACATGCAAAAATTGAGCTTGATATATGGAGATCAGCTGTTGACTGATGCAGACCATATACCAAACTCATGTTTTGTTTCAGACTAAGTCTGTTGATGCTAATTCTGTCATCTCGATAGGCGCACAAGGTGCATACGGTTAGGAGAAGTGCCTTCTTATTTGCCTTTTAGCAGATCCGCCTCCATGGTGGTAAAAAAGCTAAGATTGATCGGGATGTGAAATCTTAGATGATTTATGAAAGGTGTGAAGGACCACACAAGGTTGATTTGAGAAGTGAATTCATTGGAAAAGGGCTAAAGGTTCCCACCTAAGTTTCAATTTAAATAAAGGAACTCATCCCAAAAGCATGAAGGATATGCTAAAGAAGATGAAATGGTTTATGTTGTGTTGTTTGCCTTTATAGAAGGAAATTAGGGGTATAAATGCAAATTTTATCTTCTCAGAAGATCTTAAGAGAAATTTGCATCGACAACGCGTTAGGAACACGCGGCTAATGGTTGGATGAGTTAACGGTGTGATTAATCACAACGATCTATGCCATTATTACGGAACTTCAAATCGCTACCGATTTGGAAATCGAGCGACTTTTGGACTCAAGTAAAAGTTTTGGCGGGAGTTGACTTCAAGAAATGCGGTAATTAGAAGAAGACCAAGGATAAAGAGTATCAGATAAGAGGATCAGATAAGTGGCGAAGTGTTTTAAGCAAGAATCGACGGATAAGTGAGATATTGTTGGGAAATGCATGAGGCAACCATCGATAAGTCAACAAAGTACCGGATCGATTGTCAGGGTAACCGATTGATTACAATAT
>JBBCBC010000013.1:35140728-35300400 GCA_037126765.1 Stenogyne calaminthoides | reverse complement strand
CCCTTGTTAGCATCCACGATGAATTTTTAATGCTTGAATAAGACAAACGTTCAAATTTAGTAAAGTAAATTCAGTGGTCCAAAATTTTAGCTGGTTAGTACTCTTTTAAAACTTCCTGAAATAGCTAGATCTAGCTAGCTAATTACTACCCTTCAGTATAAAATATTATAGTAAAATTGTCAAGTACAAGAATAAGCATTTTTTGCTTCAAAATTAAAAAAGAAGATTATCTTATAAGGTTTAATTTTTCCTTTTTATTTGTATTTCAATTTATAGAACATTTATTTATTTATATACCTTTTATTTTTCAAGATTGTGGATTCTAAATTAATAGACTACTACTCTTTTGTGTTCTGGGTGGTGTGATTATTTTGAATATTGAAGGAATAATGTTTTTACAGGACAATAATTTAGGAGTTGTGTGTTTAAGGACAATAACTTTTCGATCTTGTAAATGTATGACAATATGTTTTAAAATTTATAAATATAGGACAATATGTTTTATTAAATCAGTAAAATATAAGACAATCGAGCTTCGATAAGCCCAAAGCTCATGTGACATTTCAATCGATTTGGGCTTATTTTGGACTCGGTCCTACATTCATAAATTTTAAAACATATTGTCATATATTTATATATTTTAAAACATATTATCCTACATTTTCAAGTCCGTTATATTATTGTTCTTAAAACACAAACCTCCTAAAGTTCTTGTCATAAAAATTATTTTTCTGAATAATTGAGCTTATGTTTTGATTAAATATATTTTAATTTTATTTTGTTTAGTCGATGATGATTCTACTGAAAACAATCACCAAAATATGAATAGTGATTCATTTCCAGTGAAGAAACATCACTTACCATAAAATTATATCAATAGACATTTGTTTATGCTTACCATGTGTCTTGTACTTATGATGCGAACGAGGATTTTGAGCCCAAGAATACGTGCAAGATTATTCGGCAAAATTATCAGGATGGCATTTTTGTAAATTGTCCCCTATTTATCAAAGATATTGTCTCAAATTTTACAAGATTTAACAAGATATGGCATGATACCCAAGATTGGCAAGATTGTCCCAATTTTATTACTTCAGTTATTTTTTATTTTTCCTTTGCTTTAGTTATTTTATTTGAACGTATCTAGCAAGATTAGGGTAGATTTAGTCCCTTTAGGACAGTTACTAGTCCTTTTTCTATTTATCGTGATAGAACTCTTCTCTTTTATTAGCAATAAAATTACTTTTCCTTGACAAATTCTTGCTTATCAATGGTTCTCCTGGCGATTGAGCTAGAGCGTCGATTTTATCGTGTTTTCTATTTGTTCTCCTGTTAGCTTGCGCCACGGCTGATTTAATTTATCGTGTGCCCAAATCGTGGTTCTCATCAACATACTCTCACGTTGTAGAGAAGATGACTCCGCCGCCACATAGTATTTAGACCGAAAAATGGATCGTGAATCAAATTGCAAATTTAAAAATATATATATTGAATTGCAAAGAAAAAATAATATGTTGTAATTAATAAACATCGTAAAATTGATGAATTTTTATTTTGCAATTAACCTCTTCAAAAAGGATAATTCTCAGTATATATAGTAGAAGTTTATTAATCTAAATTGATATTGATAGTGTGTATTCACAGCAGTCATGTACCTAGGTTCACAGATCTTTTTGCCTTTTAGAGTAATTAATACTCATGTAAACTAAGTCTATACATTTAACAATATCATTGTTATGCATAAATAATATCAACTGCATAACATTGATACAATTTATTTAATAATAGTGCTAGTTTATATACATAATAGTGATATTGAAAAAAGAATTCACCATAAATTTAGGTTCACACAAGTTTTAGTCCAACCAAGAAAACAGATCTTCGTGAATATGCTTAATTGAGAACTTCAAATTTATTAATGCTTCGAATAATATATACTACAAATGTTTGATGGGGATATTCTAGTAAACCATCGAGAATCGCATTATTGCGTGCATAGTCAAGCGGTCAACTTTGGTCAAAGTGGGTCAACAAGGTGTGAGGTCCACGGAGTTGGGCCAAAGGGTATTAGAAATGGGTCAAGGCATGAAAGGTTAGGAGGTAGAGGTCTTGGGCCCGAGGGACTAAGCCCGACATGATGGGCCGCAAGGCAGAGGTTTAAAAGCCCAAGTATCTCCGGGAGATTAATTTTGAGCCGCCTGGAAGATCATAGCTAACGGCCCTAAAAGAGATAATCCGTCCACAGGTTGTTGAGGAATGAGGGGAATCGGCCCTTATAAACTCGAACCAGATATCTCAATGAAGTAACCACTAAAACCCTCGATAGAGGGGATCCCCGAGCACAACGGAGGAATAATGGGAAAACAGGTTCGATCAAGGGGCCATGACGGAAGTAAGAATGAGGTGGATCATTTCCCATACCTTTAACGTGGGTCGGGGAAGAAGAAAGAACTCAGTTTGAGGGGTATAAAATCCTCCGAGGTAACATTTGGATCATCGAATAACACACTCACCAATTTCATATATATACACTATATCGCTTTTCTAAAGAAAGATCATCGACTTGAGCGGGCTTGAGTGCCCGCCCGAAATCATTCGGTTTTGTTTTTCTTTGCAGTATTGAAACCAGAGTTCTTCGTGGTCAAGGTGGTCTTACGGATTTTTTCCAATAATCCACGCAATCCCTCTAGATCCGTGTCATCCTTGAACCCACTTTTACACACCAAATCGACACCCACTCAGGGAACATAGGTCTGAAGACGGAGTTTAAACCCTTGTTTCTAATAAGAATCAAAATAAAACTAATGGTCGGGATCACCAAAGACAAGGTCCCACCGAAATGTCAATAGAGTCCTCAACCAACCCCAATGGCACCGCCACTTTATGGGATGCCACCCTGTAGCTGAAAGCATAAACGGCACCTCCCTCGACATTCATGGGAGACGCCATGGATGGTCGAGAGGAAATTCAACTGCTTCCCTCTCCAAGACGATACAGCCGGTGGTCCAGCCGGGAGGCATGGGCTGAGGAGGAGGCACCATGCATGGGGGCATCTACAAGCCGGGGGACCGGAGGGAGGATAACGGCACAGCATATCCCAACCTGTGGTCCTACTACCCTCAGAGTGCCTCCACGGGAAATACCTCATCCCACACCACACCAAACCCTACGATGGTGGATCAAGTATTATGGACCGGTTAGAGAATTGTTGCTAAAGCAAGAGAAAATGCTTTTGGAAGAAGAAGTCGACAAGGTTACATCCTCCCCGACCTGGAAGGAGATTCAAGGGAGAGAGGGGAAGCCAGATCCTCATGAACCAACGGGGACGCAGACAGGAGAGGAATTCTGCGTCGATCAAGGGATCCCTGAAGAAGCAAGTACGGGGGAGGAGACCCCTCATTCAAGAAGAGGTGAGGTCGAGATAGCCCACCCGGGAAGACGTAAAACAATGGACATGGGCGAGTTCGATCCAACCTATGACAGTGGGGGCCATCCATTATTGTCCCTTCGTATGAGATGGAGACAATGAGGAAACAAATACCAAGGTGTAAATGATGTTAGACTGGTCGGTTGTCAATTTTCCTCAAGATATTCTAAGTGATGAGTTGCCTTTTAATTTTAAACCTTTGACGTTCGAATATGGCGGGACCACGGATCCTTATGAACATTTAGTCCGCTTGGAGAATGTCATTTTTATTGCATCGATATGGGGAGGGGGTAAAATGTAGGGTTTAATGGGAGACCAACTCACTAAATAAATAATTCTGTGATTTGAGTTAATTTAAGATATCCCTCATTAAAGTTTATGAATTACTGTACGTACCAAATGAATCCTCCAGTTTAGTAAATTATAATGAGATCTTCAAATTATCACACTAATCAAGCACGTGTGGTTTAAAAATCGAGAGAATTACTTTGTAATTGGCCAAAACCCAATAGTTAGAGAGTACTTACCAGTTACCACCAAATAACACCCCTAATATCTTATAATGTTGGCTCAAATTGGCTTTTAATGTTGACATCTATACTCATATTACTTAATCAAAATAAAATTGCGAACTACAAATAGTAATCTAACTACTTTGTCGGGTCGCCCAAAGAATGGTTCAAAGTGGCCTCCCGAATAGTATCCATTCCTTTGATGGTTTAGCAAGACGTTCTTGCACCAAATTAAGCGCCCGGAGGTGACCAGAGTTTAATTACGACTCTTTTTTCAACATGAGGCAGGGGAGAAAGTGAAAGTTTGAGAGAATTTACAAGGCGGTTTAACCAAGTCGCCTCGAGGTCCCTACCGCCACTCCAGAGGTGAAGATTAACGCACTGACTAACGGACTACAGGATGGGGAGTTGTTCTCGTCCCTCGCTAAAAAGTCGGTAACGTCCTTCGACGACTTGCTAAATAGGGCGGAGAAGTACGTTACCCTGGAGGAGATTAGAAAGGCCAAGAAGGCAGAAACCAAGTCCCGACAAGAGACAAAGACTCAAACGCCCGTAAAAGTGTAGGAACGAAGGAGAACGAGTCAAGGACGAGAAAGCAAACCGGGAAGATAGGTCCGGCGAAAGGTCCTTCAATGGACCACGACCGAGATTTGAAAAGTATACACCTCTCAAGATCCAACCAAATGAGGTTTTGGAGGTAGGGGGGACCCACCGGAGATGAAGTTCCCCGGTCAAGAGCTCGAGGGCACAAAAACCAAAATCAGATAAGTTTTGCCATTTTCACAATGATTACGGTCATGACACAAACCAGTGTTTTCATTTGAAGGATGAAATAGAAAGGTTGATCCATGTGGGACATTTAAAGGAGTTCGTGTACCGTGACCGGCAAAGCTCTCGAGGGAGCAAAAGAAGGGAGTCTGAAGAGAAAACCGATGAGCGTGATAAAAGGAGAAAGGAGGAAGCTGAGAAACCTCCTGTCCAGAAGAGATATTTGATTCAAGTCATTGTGGGAGAACCTGCTGTGGGAGATTCGTTTCGAGCCCAAAATAAGAGTGTACGAGAAATGGAGACTAGTCAGGGAATGAAAGCGATGGAGATCCAAGAGGTCGGGAAGATGGAAGGCCCCAAAATCTCATCTCGGTCCTCAAGATGGTGGGGATCGAGGCGCCCCGCACCACGATGCTTTAATAATCACTACCGATATTGCAAAGTTACGATGTGGGAGAATCTTTTGTGGATACCGGGAAGCTTCTACAGATATCATGATGTGGGATTGCTATAAAAGGATGGAGCTAAATGCAAAACTACGACACATGGAAACATCACTTTATGGTTTTCACGGAGGAGCTATTCAACCCCTAAAGCGGTCACTTTGCCAGGTCGGCCTTTGGGGAACATCCTAGACGGAGGGTTCTCATGGTGAATTTTCTTATCGTGCGGTGCCCTCGCCAGCACAACATGATCTTTGGCGCAAACGCTAAACGCTTTCAAAGCAGTAGTGTCAACCTACCATATGAAGTTGAAGTTTCCCGTGGGAGATGAAGTCGGAGAGGTTAGTGGAAATCAGGCACTAGCCGAAAGTGTTATGTGGAAGTTGTTCGAAAGCAACAGATAGTGTTGGGATTATCTTTGAAAAGTATGCTTTTTACTTTGTATAATCGTTTGGATTTTCAGACTTATTTTTGAAATAAATTGTTTATCATCGATGCTTTAAATATGATTGAATGTTACATATATTTATCGCATAAATGTTCAATAATTAAATGCGTGTTACATTGTAGTTAATTTAGTGATACCGGATCACGAAGATTAAATTAATAAGTCCTTGTAACTAAAAGTACGCCATCCACGACCTAGATGGGAATGAACAACCCATCACGAAAGGTTGAGGTGTAAAGGCCTCGGATTGGTTTGTCTTGACCAAGATATTACACTAGTGCATGGTGATGCGGTGAATAGGAACCTCTGGGGATAAATTCTTAGCCCGAACAAGAAAGAATTAGACCTCGTTGGTTCGTTGTTTTAACTAACCTTCCCTTAAATAGGATCATGGGATTGGTAACTATTGCTTTGACTTATCATGGGTAGCGAATCAAAAAGAGATTCAATACTTTTTATCTTGGGCAATATTATTAGTCACATGTGATTGCTAAGATTTAATCTGAAGAATCGTGTGCAAGAAACGCTTTGTTTGATTTGCCCTTGGGAGGTTCATAATCTTTATCATACCAAATCTTGCAAGTGGAATTTGTTTGGGGTATGGATAATAATGTTGAACCGGATTTCTCGACCAAGGACAAAAGATGTTAATTAATGGAAAGCTATTTCATTGGCTTGAATTAATTAATGGGCTAGATAATCTTAAACACGGGAAATAATGAGGGAGCCATATTGACTGTAATATGGGTTAAGATGGATAGTGCAATATTAATTATGTAGTGGGATTAATTAATATTTATGGGCTTGAATTATATTGTGGCTCAATATTAGATATTCAAGATCCATTAGAAGGTCCAATCTTAATTTTCCTAAAGGCCCCCGAGTAGCCCAACAAATAGTCCATTAACCTAAAAAAGGTGATTAAAATAAAATAAATATTGTTGCTTAATTTTTCCAACAAAATTTCAAATTTATAGATATGTTGGGAGAAAGATTTTCTTTGAATTTTGTTATGGAATGAAGATATGTATTCTTGGAATACAAGATTCTCTCATTAAATTCAAGAAATCTCCCACTAAATTTTTATCTATATAGTAATTTTCGAAAAAATAGAAAATATGATAAGCAAAGAAAGATTTTCTTGATTTTCTTGAAAAGATATTATGGAAGATATGTATTTTTGAAATACAAGAATATCTCATAAATTCAAGAAGATCCAAATCTTGGATTCTTGCACATTAATTTTCTAAAAAATCCATAATTGAGGAGGTGGGATTTTGTGGAATATTTTAACTATGGGAAAAAGAATATAGAAGATATATTCAAGATTTCTTGGTGACCAAGAAAAGTCTTTTTTCCCACATTGATTTTCTACAAGAATTTCGACCACTCCCTCTCCTATAAATAGGGGATGATTAGTTCATTCCCAAGTACAATTCCATGTGCTGGAAATATTAGCAAATCCACAAAGGTGGTGCAACAAAGTTTATTTTTTCCTTTTGTTAATTGTTCGACGAAAGTGTCCTTCCACCGGATAGTTGAGCAAGGGCTATGGGAATACTTGGGAAGTCCTTTTGTTTGGTCCGTCAGACCAAAGTCACCGCCATCCCGAGGGGTATGCGTTCCACGTAAACCCGTAGATTCCGCGTGGGTTTTACGTGGGTTTTTATATGCATGATATGTTGTTGCAATTATTATTTGAATTAATATAGGATTAATTCATGCTAGTAATAATTAATGAATTAAATTTGTATTTAAATATTCACCCGAATAGATGCGTGCAACTAATTCCCAAATGGATAGATAAGCATACGAGGATAAGTTGGATAGAATTAAAAGAGAAGATCCAGGAGTAAAGAAAGCTAGATTCTTAGAGGAGGGAGAACCTACCAAGATGCAAGCGGAGGAGGAGTTGATGGCAATAGAGTTGTACCCGGGGAGGGTAGGATACACCACTCGAGTCGGAACACAAATGAGCAAAGCTTTAACCAGAAAGCTGATCGCGGTTTTGAGGAGAATCACGGATATCTTTGCTTTTTCACCTGAGGACATGACAGGTATCCCTCCTGATGTAGCTATGCATTATCTTAATGTGAAAGCAGGATCGAGACCCGTGAAACAGAAGTTAAGACACTTCGGGTATGAGAAGGATGGGATTATCAGGGAAGAGGTGGAGAAATTGCTGAAGGCTGGACACGTCGAGCCCATGGATTTTCCCTAATGGTTGGCGAACGTGGTCTTTGGTCTCAAAGTTATGGAAGTGGCGGATGTGCATTGACTTCAGAGACCTCAATAAAGCTTGCCCTAAGGATCATTATCCCCTGCCAAGGATTGATCAATTGGTGGATTCGACATCAGGGTTCGAGTTACTCAGCATGATGGACGCCTACCAGGGATATCATCAAATACAGCTCTTCCCGGGGGACAAACCTAAGGTTAGCTTTATTGCTTCATGTGGTACCTTTGCATACATTAGAATGCCCTTTGGATTAATTAATGAGAACGACTTATCAACGGATGGTTGATAAAGTATTCGTAAATTATTGGGGACGTAACATGGAGGTTTATGTGGATGATATCTTTGGTCAAGAGCGTAGAAGCGGAAAAGTATATAGTGGATCTGAAGGAGTCATTTGCCTTTTAATCGAGCTAACGGGATGAAGCTCAACCCGAGTAAATGTTCCTTTGAGTGAGATCGGGGAGATTCCTGGGATATATGGTGACGAAAAGGGTATCGAGGTCAACCACGGAGAAAGTACAAGCGGTGTTGGAATATGCGGCCCCTAACAACCTTAGGGAGCTCTGCAGAGATTGAACGGAAGGATTGCGGCCTTGAGCAGATTTATCTCCAAATCTGCGGAAAGGAGTTTACATTTTTTCAGGGTCCTAAGGAAAGGAGCAAGATTCGCTTGGGACGAGGAATGTCAAAAAAGCCTTCGAGGAGTTTAAAAGTCACTTAGCTCGGCTTCCTCTGACTAAGCGCCCATAGAAGGGAGATGTGCTACTTATTTCTCGTAGGGAAGGATTCAATCACCAAAAGATCGAGATAGAGGAAGGGAAGAACCCAAAAGCCAAGCCATCTTGTGTAACAAAGATAATCCAGGGTGCTGAAACCAGATATTCTGAGACAGAAAAGGCAGCTTTGGCTATCATGATCACCGCAAGGAGGCTAAGGCCTTATTTTCTTTACCATAAAATAATTGTTCGAACTAACTATCCTCTTAAACAGGTATTAGGTCGAGCTAGTTTATCAGGGAGGATGGTCAAATGGGCCGTAGAGTTGGGAGAATATGATGTGGATTTTGAGCCCAGACGAGCGATTAAAGCCCAGGCTTTATCCGACTTTATCTGAAAACGACCCGCCGAGAACCGAGAGAAGAAAGGGCAGTATATGTGGACGGCTCTGAACTATAATAAAGTTGTGGTGCAGGTGTCTTGATAATAGATCCGTGGGGAGTTGAACTTCAATTCGCGATACGATTCGAGTTCCATACTTCGAACAATGAAGCAGAATACGAGGCCTTGATAAGGGGGTGTGGAAATGGTAGAGGAGATGGGAGGTCAAAGGGTGATCGCGTACACGGACTCCCTTCGAGTATACACCTCTGAAGATCCAACCAGCTGAGGTTTTGGAGGTAGCTGGGGACCTACCGGAGATGAAGTTCCCCTGGTCAAGAGCTCGAGGGCCGTCAAAACCAAAATCAGATAAGTTTTGCCGTTTTCTCAATGATTACGGTCATGACACAAACCAGTGTTTTCATTTGAAGGATGAAATAGAAAGGTTGATCCATGTGGGACATTTAAAGGAGTTCGTGGTGTCAGGATCGCAAAGCTCTCGAGGGAGCAAAAGAAGGAGTCCAAGAGAAACCGATGAGCGTGATAAAAGGAGAAAGGAGGAAGTCGAGAAACCTCCCCGTCGGGAAGAGATATTTGATTCAAGTCATTGTGAGAAGAACCATGGGAGATTCGCTTTGAGCCCAAAATAAGAATTAATGAGAAATGGAGACTAGTCGTGGAGGAAAGCGATGGAGATCCAAGAGGTCGGGAAGATGGAAGCAGCCCCAAAAATCTCATTCGGTCCTCAAGATGGTGGGGATCGAGGCAACCGCATTACGAGATGCTTTTAATAATCACTACCGATATTGCGAAAGTTACGATGTGGGATGTAATCTTTGTGGATACAGGGGAAGCTCTTCAGATATCATGATGTGGGATTGCTATAAAAGGATGGAGCTAAATGCAAAACTACAACCCGTGGGAAACATCACTTTATGGTTTTACTGGAGAGCTATTCAACCCCAGCGGTCACTTTTGCGTGGGTGTCGGCCTTTTGGGGAACATCCTAGACGGAGAGGTTCTCATGGTGAATTTTCTTATTGTGCAGCCCCGCCTGCATAACGTGATCTTTGCGGACCGCTAAACGCTTTCCAGCGAAGAGTGTCAACCTACCATATGAAGATGAAGTTTCCGTGGGGAGATGAAGTGGGAGAGGTTAGTGGAAATGGGGCACTAGCGGAAAGTGTTATGTGGAAGTTGTTCGAAAGCAAAGAGATAGTGTTGGGATTATCTTTGAAAAGTATGCTTTTACTTTGTATAATCGGGAACCGGATTTCGAACTTATTTCTTGAAATAAATTGTTTATCACCGATGCTTTAAATATGATTGAATGTTACATATATTTCTTTGCATAAATGTTCAATAATTTAATGCGTGTTACATTGTAGTTAATTTAGTGATACCCGGATCACGGAAGATTAAATTAATGGTCCTTGTAACTAAAAGTACGCGCCATTCACGACCTAGATGGGAATGAACAACCCATCACGAAAGGTTGAGGTGTAAAGGCTCGAGATTGGTTTGTCTTGACCAAGATATTACACTAGTGCATGGTGATGTGTTGAATAGGACCTCTGAGGGGGATAAATTCTTGAGAACCGAACAAAAAAAGAATTAGACCTCGGTGGTTCGTTGTTTCTTAACCTTAAATCCCTTAAATAGGATCACGTGGGATTGGTAACTATTGCTTTGACTTATCATGGGTAGCGAATCAAAGAG
Source organism: Stenogyne calaminthoides (assembly GCA_037126765.1). Taxonomy (NCBI): domain Eukaryota; kingdom Viridiplantae; phylum Streptophyta; class Magnoliopsida; order Lamiales; family Lamiaceae; genus Stenogyne; species Stenogyne calaminthoides. The sequence goes on along the minus strand of JBBCBC010000013.1, from coordinate 35,289,747 downwards.
AGATTCAATACTTTTTATCTTGGGCAATATTATTAGTCACATGTGATTGCTAAGATTTAATACAAAGAATCGTGTGCAAAACGCTTTGTTTGATTTGCCCCCTTGGGAGGTTCATAATCTTTATCATACCAAATCTTGCAAGTGGAATTTGTTTCCGGTATGGATAATAATGTTGAACCGTTCCTCGACCAAGGACAAAAGATGTTAATTAATGGAAAGCTATTTCAGTGGCTTGAATTAATTAATGGGCTAGATAATCTTAAACACGGGAAATAATGACCGGGAGCCATATTGACTGTAATATGGGTTAAGATGGATAGTGCAATATTAATTATGTAGTGGGATTAATTAATATTTATGGGCTTGAATTATATTGTGGCTCAATATTAGATATTCAAGATCCATTAGAAGGTCCAATCTTAATTTTCCTAAAGGCCCCCTGAGTAGCCCAACAAATAGTCCATTAACTGAAAAGGTGATTAAAATAAAATAAATATTGTTGCTTAATTTTCCAACCAAAATTTCGAAATTTATAGATATGTTGGGAGAAAGATTTTCTTTGAATTTTGTTATGGAATGAAGATATGTATTCTTGGAATACAAGATTATCTCATTAAATTCAAGAAATCTCCCACTAGCTTATCTATATAGTAATTTTCGAAAAAATAGAAAATATGATAAGCAAGAAAGATTTTCTTGATTTTCTTGAAAAGATATTATGGAAGATATGTATTTCTTGAAATACAAGAATATCTCATAAATTCAAGAATATCCAAATCTTGGATTCTTGCACATTAATTTTCGAAAAAATCCATAATTGAGGAGGTGGGATTTTTGTGGAATATTTTAACTATGGGAAAAAGAATATAGAAGATATATTCAAGATTTCTTGGTGACCAAGAAAAGTCTTTTCCCACATTGATTTTCTACAAGAATTTCGACCATTCCCTCTCCTATAAATAGGGGATGATTAGTTCATTCCCAAGTACAATTCCATGTGCTGGAAATATTAGCAAATCCACAAAGGTGGTGCAACAAAGTTTATTTTTTCCTTTTGTTAATTGTTCGACGAGTGTCCTTCCACCGGATAGTTGAGCAAGGGCTAAGGGAATACTTGGGAAGTCCTTTTGGTTAGTCCGTCCGACCAAAGTCACTGCCATCCCGAGAGGTACGTTCACGTAAACCCGTAGATTCCGCATGCGTAGGTTTTACGTGGTTTTTTATATGCATGATATGTTGTTGCAATTATTATTTGAATTAATATAGGATTAATTCATGCTAGTAATAATTAATGAATTAAATTTGTATTTAAATATTCACCCCGAATAGATCTATGCAACTCATTCCCCAACAAGATAGAAGCATCTGAGGATAAGTTGGATAGAATTAAAAAGAGAAGATCGTATAAAAAAGAAAGCTAGATTCTAGAGGAGGAGAACCTACCAAGATGCAAGCGGAGGAGGAGTTGATGGCAATAGAGTTGTACCCGGGGAGGGTAGGATACACCACTCGAGTCGGAACACAAATGAGCAAAGCTTTAACCAGAAAGCTGATCGCAGTTTTGAGGGAGAATGCGGATATCTTTGCTTTTTCACCTGAGGACATGACAGGTATCCCTCCTGATGTAGCTATGCATTATCTTAATGTGAAAGCGGGATCGAGACCCGTGGAAAGCGAAGTTAAGACACTTGGTAATGAGAAGGATGGGATTATCGGGAAGAGGTGGAGAAATTAATGAAAATTTGGACACGCCGAGCCCATGGATTTTCCCCTAATGGTTGGCGAGCGTGGTCGGGTCTCAAAAGGAAGTGGAAGTGGCGGATGTGCATTGACTTGAGACCTCAATAAAGCTTGCCCTAAGGATCATTATCCCCGCCAAGGATTGATCAATTGGTGGATTCGACATCGGGGTCGAGTTAGTTTTCGGCATGATGGACGCTACCGAGGATATCATCAAATACTGACTCTTAAGGGGACAAACCTAAGGTTAGCTTTATTGCTTCATGTGGTACCTTTGCATACATTAGAATGCCCTTTGGATTAATTAATGCAGGAACGACTTATCAACGGATGGTTGATAAAGTATTCCAGAAATTATTGGGACGTAACATGGAGGTTTATGTGGATGATATGCTCGTCAAGAGCGTAGAGGCGGAAAAGTATATAGTGGATCTGAAGGAGTCATTTGCCTTAATCAGAGCTAACGGGATGAAGCTCAACCCGTGAAATGTTCCTTTGGAGTGAGATCGGGGAGATTCCGGGATATATGGTGACGAAAAGGGTATCGAGGTCAACTCGAGAAAGTACAAAGCGGTGTTGGAATATGCAGCCCCACAACAACCTTAGGAGCTCGAGAGATTGAGCGGAAGGATTGCGGCCTTGAGCAGATTTATCTCCAAATCTGCGGAAAGGAGTTTACATTTTTTCAGGGTCCTAAGGAAAGGAGCAAGATTCGCTTGGGACGAGGAATGTCAAAAAGCCTTCGAGGAGTTTAAAAGTCACTTAGCTCGGCTTCCTCGGTGACTGTTAAGTGCGATGAGGAGATGTGCTACTTCTATTTCTCACGTGGGGAAGGATTCAATCATTTCGAGACGATAATAGAGGAAGGGGCAACCCAAAAGATCTACTATGTAAGCAAGATAATCCGAGTCTTTGAAACCGGATATTACGAGATGCGAAAAGGCAAATTTTGGCTATCATGATCACTATGAAGCGAGGCTAAGGCCTTATTTTCTTTACCATAAAATAATTGTTGAACTAACTATCCTCTTAAGCGGTATTAGGTCGAGCTAGTTTATCGGGGAGGATGGTCAAATGGGCGTAGAGTTGGGAGAATATGATGTGGATTTTGAGCCCCGACGGCGATTAAAGCCCGTGCTTTATCCGACTTTATCTGAGAAAGAAACGACCAGCCGAACCCGAGAGGAGTGGCGGTATATGTGGATGGCTCAGAACTATAACGGGTTGTGGTGCGGTGTCTTGATAATAGATCCGTGGGGAGTTGAACTTCAATTCGCGATCGATTCGAGTTCCATACGCCGAACAATGAAGCGAATCTGAGGCCTTGATAAGGGGTGTGGAAATGGTAGAGGGAGATGGGAGGTCAAAGGGTGATGCAGACACGGACTCCTTCGAGTATACACCTCTGAAGATCCAACGGTGAGGTTTTGGAGGTGGCCCAGGGACCTACAGGAGATGAAGTTCCACGGTCAAGAGCTCGAGGGGCCGTCAAAACCAAAATCGGATAAGTTTTTGCGTTTTTCTCAATGATTACGGTCATGACACAAACCAGGTTTTTCATTTGAAGGATGAAATAGAAAGGTTGATCCATGTGGGACATTTAAAGGAGTTCGTGTACCGTGACCTGCAAAGCTCGAGGGGAGCAAAGAAGGAGTCCAAGAGAAAACCGATGAGCGTGATAAAAGGAGAAAGGAGGAAGTCGAGAAACCTCGCATCCGGAAGAGATATTTGATTCAAGTCATTGTGGGAGAAACCTGCTTTGTGGGAGATCGTTTGAGCCCCAAAATAAGAGTGTACGAGAAATGGAGACTAGGGGAGTGAAAGCGATGGAGATCCAAGAGGTCGGGGAAGATGGAAGACTCCCCAAAATCTCATTCGGTCCCCGAAGATGGTGGGGGATCGAGGCGACCGCGACACGGATGCTTTAATAATCACTACTTGATATTGCGGTGTTCTGATGTGGGTGAGAATCTTTGTGGATATGGGAAGCTCTTGGATATCATGATGTGGGATTCTTTATAAAAGGATGGAGCTAAATGCAAAACTACAACCTGTGGAAACATCACTTTATGGTTTTACAGGAGGAGCTATTCAACCCCTAGGCGAAGTCACTTTGCAGGTCGGCCTTGGGGAACATCCTAGACGGAGGGTTCTCATGGTGAATTTTCTTATTGTGCAGGCCCCTGCCTCGTACAACGTGATCTTTGGCGGACCCTAAACGCTAAACTTTCAAAAGAAATAGTGTCAACCTACCATATGAAGATGAAGTTTCCCGTGGGAGATGAAGTGGGAGAGGTTAGTGGAAATCAGGCACTAGCCAGAAAGTGTTATGTGGAAGTTGTTCGAGCAGCAGATAGTGTTGGGATTATACTGAAAAGTATGCTTTTTACTTTGTATAATCGAAACTGAATTTTCAGACTTATTTACTGAAATAAATTGTTTATCACTGATGCTTTAAATATGATTGAATGTTACATATATTTACTGCATAAATGTTCAATAATTCGTACGTGTTACATTGTAGTTAATTTAGTGATACCAGATCACAGAAGATTAAATTAACAGTCCCTTGTAACTAAAAGTACGCCATTCACGACCTAGATGGGAATGAACAACCCATCACGAAAGGTTGAGGTGTAAGGCTCAGATTGGTTTGTCTTGACCAAGATATTACACTAGTGCATGGTGATGTTATTTGAATAGGACCTCTGGGATAAATTCTTGAGCCCGAACAAGAAAGAATTAGACCTCGGTGGTTCGTTGTTTCTTAACCTTCGTCCCCTTAAATAGGATCCGTGGGATTGGTAACTATTGCTTTGACTTATCATGGGTAGCGAATCAAAGAGAGATTCAATACTTTTTATCTTGGGCAATATTATTAGTCACATGTGATTGCTAAGATTTAATACAAAGAATCATGTGCAAGTACGCTTGTTTGATTTGCCCCCTTGGGAGGTTCATAATCTTTATCATACCAAATCTTGCAAGTGGAATTTGTTTCCGGTATGGATAATAATGTTGAACCGTTCCTCGACCAAGGACAAAAGATGTTAATTAATGGAAAGCTATTTCAAATTGGCTTGAATTAATTAATGGGCTAGATAATCTTAAACACGGAAATAATGACCGGAGCCATATTGACTGTAATATGGGTTAAGATGGATAGTGCAATATTAATTATGTAGTGGGATTAATTAATATTTATGGGCTTGAATTATATTGTGGCTCAATATTAGATATTCAAGATCCATTAGAAGGTCCAATCTTAATTTTCCTAAAGGCCCCCTGAGTAGCCCAACAAATAGTCCATTAACTGAAAAGGTGATTAAAATAAAATAAATATTGTTGCTTAATTTTCCAACCAAAATTTCGAAATTTATAGATATGTTGGGAGAAAGATTTTCTTTGAATTTTGTTATGGAATGAAGATATGTATTCTTGGAATACAAGATTATCTCATTAAATTCAAGAAATCTCCCACTAGCTTATCTATATAGTAATTTTCGAAAAAATAGAAAATATGATAAGCAAGAAAGATTTTCTTGATTTTCTTGAAAAGATATTATGGAAGATATGTATTTCTTGAAATACAAGAATATCTCATAAATTCAAGAAGATCCAAATCTTGGATTCTTGCACATTAATTTTCGAAAAAATCCATATTAGAGGAGGTGGGATTTTTGTGGAATATTTTAATTATGGGAAAAAGAATATAGAAGATATATTCAAGATTTCTTGGTGACCAAGAAAAGTCTTTTCCCACATTGATTTTTTACAAAAATTTCGACCCCTCCTCTCCTATAAATAGGGGATGATTAGTTCATTCCCAAGTACAATTCCATGTCTTTGGAAATATTAGCAAATCCCAAAGGTGGTGCAACAAAAGTTTTTTTTTTTCCTTTTGTTAATTGTTCGACGAGTGTCCTTCCACCGGATAGTTGAGCAAGGGCTAAGGGAATACTTGGGAAGTCCTTTTGGTTAGTCCGTCCGACCAAAGTCAACGCCATCCCGAGAAATACGTTCACGTAAACCCGTAGATTCGTGATGCGTGGGTTTTACGTGGTTTTTTATATGCATGATATGTTGTTGCAATTATTATTTGAATTAATATAGGATTAATTCATGCTAGTAATAATTAATGAATTAAATTTGTATTTAAATATTCACCCCGAATAGATCTGTGCAACTAATTCCCCAACAGATAGAAGCATACAGGATAAGTTGGATAGAATTAAAAGAAGATCCAGAAGTAAAGAAAGCTAGATTCTTAGAGGAGGGAGAACCTACCAAGATGCAAGCGGAGGAGGAGTTGATGGCAATAGAGTTGTACCCGGGGAGGGTAGGATACACCACTCGAGTCGGAACACAAATGAGCAAAGCTTTAACCAGAAAGCTGATCGCAGTTTTGAGGGAGAATGCGGATATCTTTGCTTTTTCACCTGAGGACATGACAGGTATCCCTCCTGATGTAGCTATGCATTATCTTAATGTGAAAGCAGGATCGAGACCCGTGAAACAGAAGTTAAGACACTTCGGGTATGAGAAGGATGGGATTATCAGGGAAGAGGTGGAGAAATTGCTGAAGGCTGGACACGTCGAGCCCATGGATTTTCCCTAATGGTTGGCGAACGTGGTTGGTCTCAAAAGGAGCAGGGAAGTGGCGGATGTGCATTGACTTCAGAGACCTCAATAAAGCTTGCCCTAAGGATCATTATCCCCTGCCAAGGATTGATCAATTGGTGGATTCGACATCAGGGTTCGAGTTACTCAGCATGATGGACGCCTACCAGGGATATCATCAAATACAGCTCTTCCCGGGGGACAAACCTAAGGTTAGCTTTATTGCTTCATGTGGTACCTTTGCATACATTAGAATGCCCTTTGGATTAATTAATGCAGGAACGACTTATCAACGGATGGTTGATAAAGTATTCCAGAAATTATTGGGACGTAACATGGAGGTTTATGTGGATGATATCTTTGGTCAAGCGCAGAGAGGAGGAAAAAGTATATAGTGGATCCGAAGAGTCATTTGCATTTTAATCGAGCTAAGCGGGATGAAGCTCAACCCGTGAAATGTTCCTTTGGAGTGAGATCGGGGAGATTCCCGGGATATATGGTGACGAAAAAGGGGTATCGAGGTCAACACGAGAAAGTACAAGCAAGGTGTTGGAATATCGCACCCCTAACAACCTTAGGGAGCTCAAGAGATTGAAGCGGAAGGAAAAGGGCCTTGAGCAAGATTTATCTCCAAATCCGAGGAAAGGAGTTTACATTTTTCGTGGTCCTAGGAAAGGAGCAAGATTCGCTTGGGACAAGGAATGTCAAAAAGCCTTCGAGGAGTTTAAAAGTCACTTTCGGCTCGGCTTCACCGGTACGACTAAGCGCCGATGGGGAGATGTGCTACTTCTATTTCTCTACGTGGGGAAGGATTCAATCAATTTCAAGATCGATAATAGAGGAAGGGCAACCCAAAAAAGGTCTACTATGTAAGCAAGATAATCCGAGGTCTTTGAAACCGGATATTACGAGGCGAAAAGGCAATTTTGGCTATCATGATCACCCATAAAGCGAGCTAAGGCCTTATTTTTCTTTCCCATAAAATAATTGTTCGAACTAACTATCCTCTTAAAATGGTATTAGGTCGAGCTAGTTTATCGGGAGGATGGTCAAATGGGCCGTAGAGTTGGGGGAGAATATGATGTGGATTTTGAGCCCAGACGAGCGATTAAAGCCGGGCTTTATCCGACTTTTTTATACAGAAACGACCGGCTCGGAACCGGAGAAAGAGTGGCGGTATATGTGGATGGCTCAGAACTATAAGGTTGTGGTGCGGTGTCTTGATTATAGATCCGTGGGGAGTTGAACTTCAATTCGCGATCGATTTGAGTTCCATACCGAACAATGGGCGAGAATCTGAGGCCTTGATAAGGGGGTGTGGAAATGGTTGAGGAGATGGGAGGTCAAAGGGTGATCGCGCACACGGACTCCCAATTGGTGGCCCAGCAGGTAAGGGGGGATTACTTGGCTAAGGAGGAAAGAATGATGAAGTACTTGGAAAGAGTTGCAGGGGTGAGAGACAAATTCCAAACCTTTGAGGTAATCCAGATACCCCGTGAGCAAAATACTAAGGCCGATAGCTTATCTAAAATTAGTTATTTCATTGGTATGGAAGCAGGGGCTTCCATCACAGTTTTATGTGCAGAAAATGAGGCGATCCTGCCTACGATAGCAGCTATCGGAGAAGAAGAGGACTGGAGAACAGAAATCCAAAAGGCTCTGAATGGGGAAGACCCCCCACAAGAGCGTAGAAAATGGCAAAGATGGAGGGCTCGATTTTGCTTGATAGGGGGACACCTATATAAACGTTCATTCACGGAACCTTACTTGAGATGAAGGCGGAGCTGATCCGCAAGGACGTAGAGGTCGGGGAGAAGTTGGCCGCCAAAGACGAACACTTTAAGGTGTCAAGAGCGAATGCTAACCGCTTTATGTCGTGTGTGTTGCGCTTATCCGAAGAAGTTGTTCGGCGTAAGGTTAACTCTGCTGCCATCTATCTCGACATTGTGACCGAGCGCTGATCGCTTACGCTGCGACTTCCCCTGCCTCCGACATTGTGCTGGAGATTAAAGATCTGGAAGATCTGGGCATTGATTTGTCCTTCTTCCCTAATCAGAGTCGGATCGTGCACCCCACTCCCGATCCAGATGAGACACAGACGGGAGACTCTGAGGTGGTCCTCGAGACTCAGTCGGATGAGGCTGGGGCACGAAATGAGGTCGCTGAGATGTCGGTGCATGCTCCTCCTCGAAAGAAATAGCCACAACTGGCCTCTAGGGGAGGTGTTTACCAGCCCAAGATCCCGGAGGCGGACTGCCCACACCCTCATCAGCGTTATTCAGCAATAATTAGGTGGGCAGTCTTTGAACATAGTCAGTGGTGCTGCTGATGGGATTCTTGATCTTTCTTAAGAATGATGTCATCAAGAATCCCGATAAGAAAAAGGAGATTGAGAAGTTGTTGAACCCCATCTCCAACAATACTTTTGATCAAGATGCCTTAAAGTGGGGAAGTCGCCGGCCAATTACCGTGGATATTGGGTTGTAGTAAAACATCGTTGCCGTTATCATGATGTGTCTTGGTTTCGCTGATGTAATCTAGCCTTTCGGTCTCTTATAATGTACCGACTTTCGGGCTTGTTGTCATTAATGAAATCTGCCTTTTTCTTTCCTTTATTGTGCCGACTTGATTTCCTTATGCGACTATAATCTGTGCGTATTTTCATTCGTCTTATTGGAATTGCGATTTTAGATTGAACCTCGCTTAGTCGTCTTATAAAGTTAGGGAGGATCACACCGCTAGGAGTGGTGATCTCGCGCAAATATGTCAAAAAGTCGAGGGGAGGTTGATGTTTCATCTATCGACCTCGCTGGGTTTAAACTCTGAGGAATTGTGAAAAAGAAAATTTAACTCATTATTATTGACTCGCCTGAAAGTTTACAAGTAAACTTGCCTCGACCTTACTGATAGTATCTCTTCAGATGAGATGCGTTCCACGGGTACTGAGACTAAGTGCCATCATCGGGTTCTCGATTTCGTATGCCTGTTGGATAATACTTTCGGCGACCTTGTATGATCCTTCCCGTTTGGTCCGAAAGTTCCTTTGGTTACTCAGAGAGTCTTCTTCAGGACCGTGTCGCCTTCTTTGAATTTTTCGAAGTCGCACTTTAGAGTTGTAGTATTTTTTGATTGTTGTTTGTATCTCGCATTTCGGATACCTTTCCTCTAATCTTCTCTTGAAAGCAAGTCTAGGTTTCGGCAAGGCCTCATCGTTAGATTGGTCACGATCTGCGAGGTTACGAGATTTTGGAATTCGACCTCTGCGGGTATGACCGCTCGAGCCAAATGCCATCGAATAAGGGGTCTCTCCGGTCGAATTCGCGGCAGTCGTTTTTTTGTATGACCACAAGACATCCGGTAACTCATTTGGCCCCCCCTTTTCTCCCTCAATCTTGGTTTTCAGTGTGTGCTTGATGATCTTGTTCTGACTTTGACTTGACCGTTTGACCGAGGGTGATAAGGTAGAAAAAGCTTGGTGATTTTCCATTTTCAAGAAACTATCGATCTTATGACCATCGAACTGCTTCCCATTATCGGATATAATTGCTTGCGGTAGGCCGAATCTGCAGATGATGTTTCGCCATATAAATTTGATGACGTGATCCTGATCTATGGTTGCCAAAGCCTCTACCTCGGCCCATTTTGTGAAGTAATCTATCGCGACTAGGCGATTTGATCAACCCGGTTGTTGGCAATGGCCCAATGATATCTATCCCCACTTTGCAAAAGGCCAAGGACTGAGGATGCTGGTGCAGCCCATATCACGGGCTCTCTTTGCACCCGATCTCCCAGCCCGTGTTGGCGGTCATGCTGTCGACCTTGCCTTCCCTGATTGTCTGCCCGAGGATTCTTGACAAACTCATTCAGTGGGCCATCTTCATAAAGCTTCCACAACTACTTCAACAGATCTCGACTACATTTGGTATAGTGTCCCTCCGTCATGATAGTGCGATACTTGTTTGGGTTTTGTCGGCTTTTGTTTTTCATGGGCGGGGTGCTCAGAACATGTCTCGTCCCCTAGATCTGCATAAACGCGTTACGTGTGTCATACCCGAGCCTCCATCAACTTCACCCGGAATGGACTCCTCCGTGGTTTGAAGTCGCCAGTGTCTTGTAATGTTGGATTTTTCTTGAACCTTTCTTGGGCTCCGGGCGACTTCCTTTGTCTCTCGAGAGCGGGTCTCCGGCAATTCCATGGTATGGATGGCGTGTTGGCCCTTTTCCCGAAATCGGCGTATTTGGGTCGGGTAGTCGGGGTCATGCGCCGCCATAGCTTGTTCTCTTCGAGGCCGAATCGCGCAAATAGGCTTGGCCTCGTCCCCACATGGGGTCGCCTTCAATGATAAGTTTATCGATCCTCTCAACATAGGATCGATCCGACTTATCTCCTCGACGATGTTCATGAGCCTACGCCTTGTGGCGGTGTCGCAAGGTCATCGCCGTATAAAAGGCTCAAGAATAATCGAGGCGGTTCGAAAAGTATCATGGAGAGAGATGGCAATGAAGTGTACCACATGTGGGCCCGGTCGCTTAGCCGTGGGAGAAAAGTCTACACTTCGTCAGACCGATGCCCCATTGAGGCCATATACGCATTAATTCGGGCCATATGGACTCGGGGGTCGGTACTCCCGTTATGGCGATCTCAGAGCGTTATGCCGATTTTCCTGCAGGCGGTGCGAGTGATCATAGTTCAAGGGCTTAATCGAGGGGATGACAAAAGGTCGTTGTTAGACCCAGGCGGTCCATCACGGTTACCACCTTTTTCCAACAAATTATTTGGGCGGTCCTAGCTAATGCCGCGACCGAGCGTCAAGGCTGGTTGGCCCGCCCGTGCTTGATGGTGGTATCTTAGAATGTCTCGGCGATCCTCCGTGGTGCATGTCGTCCAGCAAGAGATCTTTCTTTCTGTTCATCATGGCGTGGTTGAGAGTGAGCCTCGTCCGCGCCCTCATGAGGGCCTTTTCGGGCAGCTTCCGGAGGTGGGTGAATGCACTATTCAACCCGCCGGTGCAATCCAGGCTCGGGGTTCGAACGATGGCATGTTTAAGCGTTGTACTCAGTTGGCCCGTGGACCGTCCCTTTTCCGTCATAACGCGTTTACCTTTGGAGGTTCCGGCGTCATGGGCTATTTTCTTGGTTGGGGGTTGTTCCTCCTCAATGCCGAAATTGAGACGTTTCTTGTTGAGGACGGCCATCACCGCTTTGGCATCCTCCTGTTCGGACAAGATTCCACCGGTCGGGGAACCTGCCGGAATTTGCCAGATGAGTGGGTTGAGAACTTAGTGAAACCTCGACGCCATCTTAACGTCGGTTTCATTTCGATTCTGACTTCCACGGTTGGTTGCCATTTTATTTTTCTTAGAGAAGGTGAGGTCTCCTTGAGAATTGTTAAAATTTCTCAAGAAATGTGTTCGCATTGCCGCCAATTGTTATGAATGGTTTTATATCTACTCGGTTAAACAATAATTATTATTTAACGCATTATAATGCGTATGTTAAAGGCAATAGAAATAGGGAAAGGGACAAAGAAGTTGGTGACCCGGTTCGTCTTTGGAATCAGACTACGTCCGGGGGCGTCCAAGCCAGGGAGAGGATGTATGTATATGCCTAAAAGTATAAGTTGTTCGACCTTTTTATAGAGGTGGCGTGGTGGACTATTTATATTTATGACTCCACCCTTTGGGTGGGAATTTACATAAGGAATAATGCCTATGAAAGGGCTACAATATCGGGAACCATTAATCCCGCCTTGACCGCCGTAAATCGTCCATCTTGATTAATGCCAATCGTGGAGCGGATGTGGAGGGCGGATTAGTGGCGTGTCGGGGGTTGTCATTGACCACGTGAACTGTATAGTTACGGCTGGTACAGGTCGCTCCCGACTTGAGGATATAAAATGGAAATCGCGATTTTTCGGCGCCGACTACCCGGAGTTCCGACCGCTGCGACTTGAAGGTTTGGTCTTGTGGGAATTACGTGGGTTGATCCCTTGGTCCCCTTCACGAGGTTGCTTCATGCGATCTTTGTTGGATTGTTTATGATCCTTCGTGCCGTGCCGGGAGGAGGTCGGGTTTATCCATGCTACAACATGCTTTGTCATGAGCGAGGGGAGTACATCTTGAGGAAGTACATGAAAGATGTTGTGTGCGGACCATGCGGGTTTGTGTTCATAATAAGGAAGGTGTTGAGGGCATTTACTTTTGGCCAACCATGGTGAGAGACGCAAAGAGATTTGGGTGAAGAAATGCGCAGAAATGCCAAAAGCATGGGCCTTTGATCCATACACCGCGGAAGAGATGATCATGATCTGAGACCCGTGCTCTTTTCGCTGGGTGGGGATTGACTTGGTGGGTTCTTCCAGGAGGGCTACGGACAAAGGAAATTCTTGATAGTCATTTGTGGATTATTTTAGCAAATGGGTAGAAGTCATCCCCTTGGCTAAAATTGACGAGAATAGTATAACTCGGTTTTTGTGGAGAAATATTTGCTGCAGGTTTGGAGTACCGAAGATCTTAGTGTCTGACAATGGCACGCAGTTCAACGGAGCAATAGTCAAGGCCTGGTGCGAAGAAATGGGAATAACGCAGAGATTCACATAAATGGCTCATCCACAAGTAAATGGACAAGTGGAGGTAACTAATAGGACCATTGTAAATGGGATTCGAACCAGGTTGGACAAATTAGGAGGAAGATGGGTAGATGAGTTGGAGGCGGTCCTTTGGGCTTATCGGACTACTCCGCGAAGGGCAACAAGAGAATCACCCTTCCATTTGGTGTATGGAGCAACAGCGGTTATTCCAGCAGAGGTAGGGATTGAATCGCATAGATTCTTACATTTTGATGAGACGCGCAATGAAGAGTTAATGCGTGAGAACCTAGATATGCTTGAAGAAGAGAGGGAGATTGCTCATCTAAGAGCAGAAAAGTATAAAAGCCAAGTGAGAGCAGCATATAACAGGAAGGTGATCCACAGAAAATTCAAAGAAAGGGATTTGGTGCTTCGGCGAGCAGATGCCTTGAAGCATACGTGGAAGTTAGAGGCTAATTGGGAAGGACCATACAAGGTCATACAAGCTTTAAAAGGAGGAGCATGCAGACTGCAAGATATGGAAGGGAGACAGATACATCGCCCTTGGAATGTTTGCAACCTAAAGAAATTCTACATCTGAGGACCTACTTCGAGGAGAAGGCAGGGGAGTAGAGGAGTTGCAAGTTTTTTTTTTTTCGCTTCACATTTATTTTTTCCCCGCCTATAGGTTCCCCTTTGGGTTTTACTATAGGGGGAGGTTTTGATGAGGCGGCGTGAGATCTAAGTGATGTATGATCTATGTTGATTTATTCATTTTATATCAATGAAGCATTACGTTTTGCTTTAAGTATTATTTTTTTGAGTCCCTAACGCGGGTGTCGGATTATTTACCTTCTCATTAAGACATTGAGAAATTGAGTCCCTAACAGGGGTGTCGAATTATTTACCTTTTCATTAAGGCATTGGGAAATTGAGTCCTTTAACGGGTGTCGGATTTGAAGTCTTTCTGAACAAAGACGTTGAAACATTAAGGCCCTTAAGGGGTGTCGAAACTGAAAATTTTTTAAGGCCCTTAATGGGTGTCGAATTTGAAGTCTTTCTGAACAAAAGACGTTGAAACATTAAGGCCCCAGGGTGTCAAACCGAAAAAAAAATTAAGGCCTTAACGGGTGTCGAATCCAAAGACGATGAGAACAAGCTGATTGATTTAGCAACTAACTTGGCTTGGAGACGCAGGAAAAAGGGATTCGAGGGAAGGAGAAGGAGGCAATAAAAGACTAAACCTAAACGACCAAGAAAAATCGAGACCCTGAAGGTACTAGTTCACTTTTCGTTATTTTGAGCATTGATGTAAAAATTGTTTTTATGTCTGTTTTACCTTTGATTGCTTAGACACTATAGAATCCCTATTTCCTACTAATCCCCTAAGGTTTGTTGACACAAACATAGCATGATAAAAGCAAAACGAATCAAGCACCTAAACATATATCATAAAAAGGGTGGGGTGGTCCCATGATTCTTGATCTAAAGAACCTCCAAGATTACCCTTCCCGATAGAAAGGATAATCAAGGAGCAAGTTTGTCAAAAACTAAAAAGATCATCCCCCTAGTCAGAAGCATGGATAGATGACCTCAAAACTACAAGTATTCAGAGAAAAGAGGATCTGACCCATCGAGAAGACAAGTCTGGGGGACTGACCCATCAAAAATAAGAGTCTTAAAGTAGCAGAAGGATTAAGAAGGAGGAATTGAATCGGTAGGAGCGGGGGCAGAAGAAGTAACTTCGTTGTCCAGAGGGGCAGCATCGGAGGGGAGAGGAGCGGCGTTTTGATCAGGCACATGGGAGGACCTTACCTTGGAAGAAACATTCTCGCTCTGAGTAGATATCGATGGAGAGTAGAGTTGCAGAGGGCAAAGGGGGGTACCAGAAGGAGTTAGATCCTCCAATCCTCTGATCCCTCGCTGAAGCTTACGTACCCCTCACTTATGACAGGCAACCACCACTTCTCTTCAACATCACCTCCAGCGTCACCCATGAAGAAACTGGGGGATCCACTGCCTCCAAGGCCTTTTGTCGATCATAAGTACCAGAAAAATCAAGAGCCTCTCTCTGAGAAACAGCCTCGTCGAATCCGCTATGGAAGAAGTGTTTGACATAAGGCACCATGTCCGATAGATAGCTAGCATGTTGTCGGTATTTATCCACCAAAGCCGTAGGAAGGAAATGAAGGAATTGCAGACCTCAGCCTTGAAAAGAGCATTGACACATAGCTTTACTCCTCGGAATTAAGCTTCCTGAGCCACTTGCCTCTCTAAAGCAACCTGGGATGCAGCACGAGTCTGAGCCTCCTTTAGCGCACTATCTGCAAACGCTAAATCCACCTCCAGGGACGTGTTGCGTGCATCCAGATCTTTGACGGAGGCCTCCAACTTACAGATTTGGGCCTGAGCCATCGACAACTTCTTCTTCTCAACAGACAAGGAATCTTCCAGCGAGTTCACTTGCTCAGAAAGTTCAGCGGCCTTGTAGCTAGACAAGTCCAACAACAGCACTCTAAGCTGCCAGAGAAGATGAATAGATGATAGTGAATAACAAATTACCATCTCACTAAAATTAGAAGTATAGAAGGACCAGGTTATATGTCCTGAGCGTAATAATCTGCGACCGGGGCATTGTTTTTTCTTCGCCCGTTGAGAAGTTGTAGCTTAGTAGCCTCTCCCTCGGTCGAGAGTGGTGCGCCAAAATAAGCGGATGCACAGGGGAGTAAAGCGACATCCTCCTCAATCTCGATAGGAGTAGCAAAGGCTCGCATTGTGGGCGGGTACGGTATTTCTGACGAACCTCTGAAGTAAAATTTGGAGTCTTTGGAACAAAGGTACACCTTTTCCTTTCAAGTTCTTGGATCTCTTTGAAACTTCACTTGTTCTTGGGGGACGGATTATTTGGTCTCCAAATTAGTCCAGTGGCCTATGGCGGGGACATTTTTGGGGGCAATTTGTGAAATCTCCCGGACGGCAACATTCTCCGAGGTGTTGTCTTTAGATTGATCCCCGGGGTTGGAGGACCCCTCAACAAGCTTGCTTTTCCACAACATTTCTACAAAAGCACATAGAAATATGAACATCAAGGAGGAGAAAAACAGGTAATCACAAAGACAGGTTTAAACAAACAAGAAGTTACCATCTGTGGGTCTTAGAGGAACTTGAGCGTAATCGAATCAGAAGTGAGAAAGCAGACGAGGATTGGAACACAATGTGGGAAGGGAAAAGGAATTCTGAAGAGACCGAACGTTTAATTCTTTGACGATTTGGGAGATAGAAGCGGGGAGTGAGTAATCGGGAGGAGGTGGCGAAGGATTCTTGTAAAGCCAGTCCTGATTTGAGAAACCCCAAGGAGTATCCGGAGTAACATGAAACCAGAGACTACCCCAATCCTTGTTCGCATTAGAGACTTTGCCTGAGAACTTGCATGAATTAGGGGAAACGGCCACAAACATAGAAAAAAAAAAGGCACCGAGAGGTCTTACAAGTGTACTCGAGCGAGAACATTTGGGCAGAGGGTTCCCGTTGCCCTTGATACATAAAAAAAAAGCATGGCTCTAATGGCATTTGGAAGGAATTGATTCAAAGGGACTTAGAAGAAATCGGCAATTTCTTGAGATAAGGATGGATGGGAAAGCGAGCCCGCTTCTAAGTGGGCATGCCAAAAGGCTAGGGTTTTAATATTACCAGAATTTAAGGGGGGTGATTGGGTCTTTCACCCTTTGCAGGAATTTGAAGGATGTAGGACAAAGGAACTAGTTTGTCATCCCGATAATTGGAGAAAGTTTCAGGATCTAAAGTGGAATCTTTGGTTACCCAATCACGATTAACTAACTTCGCCTCAATAGACCTAGGGTTTGACATGATTTTCTAAAAACACAAGACAACAAAATACGGTGAAATATATACGGAAAATGGGAAGGCGTCTCGGAGAGAAGAAGATCGGGAAGATGAAAAGTGGAGGAAAGCGACGGGAGTGAGATCGAAAAGGAAAAAGAAGAGAAGTAAAGCTAGCGGATAGCGATTGGCAGGATAAGGCGGTGTATCGGATGGGCCCCAGACATATCGGAAGCCGAAGAATCACTCTAAAAAGTTAAGACTTGGGCGGGAAAATATGGACGACGCATCACATCTCTGAAGAGAGGGATGTGAAAAGTAGTGGCCTAAAGCAGGGAAAAGGAAAAATTCCTCTCGAGAGTTAGTTCACTTCTCAAGAGTCAGAGGGAGTAGTTGATGGGGGATATTCTAGTAAACCACTGAGAATCAGACACGTGGATAGTCAAGCGGTCAACCTGGTCAAAGTGGGTCAACAAGGTGTGAGGTCCACGGAGTTGGGCCAAAGGGTATTAGAAATGGGTCAAGGCGTGAAAGGTTAGGAGGTAGAGGTCTTGGGCCTGGAGGGACTAAGCCCGATGATCGCTGCAGTGGGCCGAGGTTTAAGAAGCCCAAGTATCTCGAGAGATTAATTTTAGGCCAGTTCAGAAGATCATAGCTAACGGCCCTAAAAGAGATAATCCGTCCGCGAGGTTGTTGTGGAATGAGGGGAATCAGTTCCTACAAACTCGGAACCAGATATCTCGAATGAAGTAACCACGAAACCCTCGGGATAGAGGGGATCCGGAGCACAACGGAGGAATAATGGGAAAACAGGTTCTGATCGTGGGCAACGATGGAAGTAAGAAGGAGGTGGATCATTTCCCATACCCCGAACGTGGGTCATGGGGAAGAAGAAAGAAACTCAGGTTTGAGGGGTATAAAATCCCCTCCGAGGTAACATTTCAGATCATCGAATAACACACTCACCAATTTCACATATATACACTATATCGCCTTTTCTAAAGAAAGATCACTGACTTGAGCGTCGGAGTGCCCGCGCCAGAAATCCCTCCGGCGTGTTTTTCTTGCAGGTATTGAAACCAGAGTTCTTCGTGGTCAAGGTGGTCTTACGGATTTCTTCCAATAATCCACGCAATCCTCTAGATCTAGGTCATCCTTGAATCCACTTTTACCACACCAATGTTCAAATTTAGTAAAGTCAAATTGAGAAAGTTATTTACTTAATTAGCTTGTTAGTACTATTTAAGACTTCCTTAAATAGCTAGATCTAGCTAATTACTACCCCTTCATATAAAATATTGAAGTAAAATTGTCCAGTACAAGGGGACATGTTCTTACATTAATTCATAATTCAGTCAGCATCTTGTTTTTCAAAAGCTTTAAAAAAAAGTATAATTAATTTAAATAAATACTTAATGGTTTAAAATTTTAAAAAAAATCATAAAAGAGCCAACAGTGAGGATGATTTTTCCTTTTTCCTTTTCTATCCACTACACAAGGTCTTGTACGCACACACCGTGCATATCAAATGTACATATTAAGCATGTACTTTTTTCATTGAAAGTTTTTATATGCCCATTTGTTCGTCCTCGTTCTTATCTATGCAGTTAATGGCCTCTTTTTCATCAGACTTTGATGCACAATTTTTTTGGAGCCACTTTATATGCTATTATCTTCACTAACAGCATATAAAATTTATAAAAAATAATTATGTGGAGAGTTTCATATTGGAATGAGGAGTGGAAGGAGTATTAATTGGATGGATAGTCAGTCGTGCAAGTAGAGCAAGCCAACCCTATACAAAATCAAAAGTCATACTTCAAACTTCTCACTGAATTAAGATTTAAACAAAACAAAAAAAAACCTTGTATAAATAAGCCTGTTTCTACCCCCACAAAATTAAAAGCAACAAAACATAATCCATATCTAAAACACACAACAATCAAACATGTCTTACAATAGCATTCCCACTTTTTTTCTGATCGTTGCTCTTCTTTATGCTACTTCTTCACATCCCTTTGCTGACGGGCCGACTCTGCTGCACCACTACCGGAAACATTACAATCACGGGCCAACTCTGCTCCACTAGCGGAAACTGCCTCTTCAATAGCACCGGCGTTTCCGGGGCACCTGTAATCCTACGTTGCCCGGTGGGTCTCACTTTCACCCCCACCGTCATCGCCACCACCACCACTGATCCTGCCGGCAATTTTGTCTTCACTTCGGTTGCTTTGCCGCCGTTTTCCCTGCCGGCCCTTTGCGTTGTTATTGTTCATCTTCCTCTCACCGGCGCCGCCAACGTCTCCTGCCCTCTCCTCGGCCGCGCCGCTCCTAGGTTATACAACTTGTGTCCCAGGCCTATTTTTGTAATTTCCATGCTTCATATAATATATGTATGTGTGTATTATGAATAAAGGTTATGCCAACAGTTATGCATGTCTGATTGTGTATTTGTGTAACAATAATGTTGTAATTTGGCGTGAAGCTAATTGAATAAAAGTAAAGGAAAGAGGTAATTCTATCTTGTGAATTTTATTCAATTCTATTTTTTTTTTAAAATTCTTGTCAATGATTATAATTTTATTCTTTTCTAGTCAAGAGAATATCATTTTTACCAACTATACCCTCATCCCTCGTTTTTAAAAGATCAGTTCATTTATTTATTTTTTTCTTTCGTTTTTCATTTTCTTCTTTGCTACTACATCTCTCATTTTTTTTTTTTCTTTTTAACCCCCGAGCTTCAATAAAATGTGTAGATGCGAGGTGAATTAATGGTAGCATGTATGGGCTTAAATAAAATGTGTTATGAGGTAAATTAATGGTGGTGCGGGCTTCAATAAAGTGTGGTACGGATAAAAAAAATGGTGGTACGAGCTTTTTCATAAAATGTGGCACAAGGTGAATTAATAGTGGTATGGGCTTCAATAAAAAATATAGTGCGAAGTGAAAAAATAGTAGATGCAGTAAAAATAAAAATGTAGACGAGAGGTAAACTAATGGTGGTACGACTTTTTTTCTATTTTATTTAATTTTTAAAATTAATTAAATAGAGTATAAGAGTCTAAATAATAATTCTCTTAGCTAGAAAAGAACAAATTGAAATTTAATAACATAAAAGAATATTTACTTTTACATTCGACTATTTATAACTCTATCCCTATGTCATTAGTAGATTTTAATAACGGGCATGCAACCACGCATGTACTCTCGAACGGGTGATAAGAAACTGTTTGAGATTTTAAAAACTTGTTTTCCATAATTCCACACTATGACGATAGGATGCATGGGCATGGGGATAGGAAAAACATATATAACCTCCAACCTCATATTAACTTGCACACAAAATTGTGCATATTATTTGCAATACACTAAATAGGTGGAGTAATGTAAACTTTTACGTATAATAAAAGAATAAAAATAAAATTTGTTAGATTGTATGTATATGTGGACCTAAAAGTAATGGAGTTTCATTTAAAATTGGCAAAGTCTATGCACCAGATGCACCGTGGAGTTTGAATCACAAATAATTCTATAAATTTAGTCTTAAATAGATTTAGTCTTATAAATTTTTTTGTCGTCGATTTAGTCTCAATAATTTTGACAATGTCCAATTTTAGTCTCAAATCGATCGGACAATGTCATTTTTTCCGTTTCAATTTGGAGATTTTCAACGGATGTTGTGTGAAATTTGGCCGCGTTTTTTTTTTTTTTTAATCGAAATTTAAGGCATATAATTAAAAAAATTAAAAATAACTTAAAATTAAACTTAATTGACTACAAGAATTAGTCAAACACACTTAAAAAGTACACGCGTGGCGGTCAATCACAACATCCATTTAAAGCCCCAACTAAAAGCGAAAAAGCGGCGTTGTTCCTAACGATTTGGGACTAAAATTGGACATTGTCAAAGTTATTGGGACTAAATTAACGATAAAAAAATATTTAAGACTAATCTATTTGAGGCCAAAAGTTATGGGACCATTTGTGATTCAAACTCTACATCGTGCAACTCAAATGTATTTTTAAAACGTACAACTTGTTTTCCTGAAACATTTCAACATGTTTACGCTGAAACATTCAATTTGTTTTACATTGAACAAGTTTAACATTTCAGTAATCCTAAAAAAATATAGTTTACCGTGAACTCGGGTTCACTTCAATTTTTTTCGAAGAGCAAAATCTTATCATCGCAGATATACTAAATTGAGATCTTTAAATACACAAAATCTTCTGTGAAACTTGTTCATACTATGAAATTGATACCACTATCTTTATAAACTAAAACATGCAGCATTTACTACTATGATGTTCATTTATAGCTATAGTTACACTATAAATTGATATCACTACTCTTATAAACTACCTATAGCATTTATTGCTATAATAACATTTTATAAATGTAATATTATCAGTTGATAAGTATTATACTATTAATTTATAAGAGACATTGTGTAATGGAATAAATTTCATACTATGGATAAGTTTCACCGAAAATCAACTCCTTAAAATTTATTAATGCTTCGAATAAGACGAAGGTTCAAATGTAGTAAAGTCAAATTCAGAAAATTCTATACTTAATTAGCTTGTTAGTACTCTTTAAGACTCCCTGGAATAGCTAGATCTAGCTAATTACAACCCCTTCATATAAAATATTGAAGTAAAATTGACAAGTACAAGGGGACATGTTCTTACAATAATTCACATTTTAGTCGGCAATATCTTCACCAGAGTCGGTGTTTCCGGGGCAACTGTAATCCTACGTTGCCCGGTGGGTCTCACTTTCACCCCCACCGTCATCGCAAGTACAAGGAATTTTTTCAGAGGGGAGAGAGAGACAGAAATTTAGAGGGAGGTAGAGTGGGTTTGAAAATGAGGGTGGAGAGAGAAATTGTGATATATAAAAATGTGATAGGGAGAGGGATTTGACCGGTAGGTATGGAGAAAGGGATTGAGGATAATTTAGTCTTAAAATGTATCATTTGTATCAAATTGCAATTATAAAAATCTATTGTACTGGAAGGTAGTAAGTGGTAGGGATATTATATTGAAATTCAATTATCCCTTTTTCTAATTGCCTTATATACATCATAATATGTGTGTTTTGTGTGTGTTATAAATAAAAGTTTACAGACAATTATGCATGTCTCTGATTGTGTAATTGTGTAACAATAATGTTGTAATTTGGCATGATGCTAATTGAATAAAAGTAAAATAAAGAGTTATGAATATTCTAGCATGGTGTGATTTTTATCATGTCACTAGTAGATTTTAATAGCGGGCATGCAACCATGCATGCAAGTCTCTCGAACGGGTGATAAGAAACTAATTGGGATTAATATTTTTTAGGACAGATTTTTAAAGGGATTTTGTTGGAAGATAATAATGGTATGTGTTTAGAAATATAGGATAATATGTTTTAAAATTTATAAATATAAAATAATATGTTTTTAAATTTGTAAATAGAGAACAATATGTTTTTAAATTTTCAAAAGGGCACGTAGGACAATTAAGCCCGAATTAACAAGGTGGCTCTTCAAAAGATAATATATGTTACGTGTTTGGAAATGTAGGATAATATGTTTTAGAATTTATAAATATAGAACAATATGTTTTTAAATTTGTAAATAGAGAACAATATGTTTTAAATTCCTGTTAAGGTACGACAATTGAGCCCGAATTAAGAAGCCCAAATCTCTCATGTCATATTTCACACCAATCTGGGCTTAATCGCTTTTTGATTGTCCTACATTCTGATTTTAAAACATATTGTCCTACATTTCCACGTTCGTAAAATTATTGTCCTTAAAACACAATCCCCTCTAAGTCACAGTCCTAAATAAAGTATTTTTCCCAAAATTAATTTGAACAAAAACTCATATGAGAAAGTCTCATATATGAGATGAAGTACAAACTAGCACAAATCAACAACTGCCCTTTTAAAATGCTAAAGCGACAATGATCAAATTATCTCTCTTCACATCGTGGGACCGTCTCACGCAAGTGTGTCTCAATTATAATTATTTGAGATTAAAAAACTCTTGTATTCCATAACTCCATACGATTACGATAGGAAAAACATAATACTCCCTCCAACGCATATTTAACATGCACAAAAAAATTGGACACATTAAGAAAGTGAGTAATGAGTAGGGTTTAAAAGGGTAATTCTGAAAACTTTTATGTATAGTTGATGAGGAAAATTAAATAAATGAATTAATTTTCACCCTCTCTACAAGTTCGAGCTTTTAGATGAGACGGAATTCCTGTGGACGCATTTCACCTATTTAAATTGGTCACTCGTTGGGCCTTCTCCCCAGAGAGCGAAGGCAATGATTCGGCCTACAAGTGAGGGGGAGTGTTGAGGGAAATTAAATAAGTGAATTATTCCCGACTCTCTCTAAAAGTTCGGACTTTTAGATGAGACGGAATTCTTTCATAGTATCAGAGCTTAGGCTCGCCCAAATCCTGGGTTCGATTCCTGTTGAAGCACTCTACCCATTTAAAGTGTCCACTCATTGGGCCTCCTCCCCAAAGGGCAGAGGCAATGATTCGACCCACGAGTGAGGGGGAGTGTTAAGGGAAATTAAATAAGGCTCCATTTGGATGGATGGATTTAGAAATCCATAGATTTTACACATAAATCATGTTCTCCAATGGATTTACAAATACTTAGACATGCAAGTTTAGGGAAGAGAGTGAAGGGGTAGAGATGAGGGGATTTCACAAATGACTAGGTTTTGATGAGGATTTAAAATCCCTCCATTTTAAACTAACTTCTCAAATCTAAGTATTTGTAAATTCGTTAGAGAGTGATGATTTGTGTGTAAAATTCATGGATTTCCAAATCCACCATCCAAATGGAGCCTAAATGAATTGATTTACACTCTCTCTACAAGTTCGAGCTTTTAGATGAGACTGACTTCTTTCAATGGTTAAAAAAAATAGTAGGATTGTGTGTATGTGTGGCCCAAAAGTAATGATATTTTGTGTAAAATTGGACAAAATTTTGTATATACCAAGTGAGTCGTACAACTTATTGGGTGTCGTAATTTTTTGTATTTATGTGATTTTCTTGCACAATTTGATAGGAATTCATGTGTTTATGGCACTAATTTCACTTAATTGTGTTTTAATGTGGAGAAATGTCGTGTTTTGCTTATTAATTGTATAGGAAATGAGTGGAAACGAGCTAGAATTCATTAAAAATTGCTTTTATTTAGAAGGATATTTGAGTAGAGGAGTTTACCATTAGAAGCGCATTGAAATGAAGGTTACAACGAAATAAAAATTAATTCAATTGGAAGTCGGAAACTCAAGTTATAATAAAACAAAATTATTACTCGATGACAAAAGACTACTCGGCCCACTTCGCGAGAATTAAGAAAAGAAAGCCCAAAACAGGCGGACCTATTCAAGAATAATGCAGCCCACTGCCATTATCAATTTGCGGACCCATTTGCAAATTAAAAGTCAACGCCCATTTGTTATATTAATCCAGCGGCAACACTTGCATTACAAGTGGAATGTGGAAAAGCCGCACATTGGCGAAAAGATGAGAAATTCTATGGGCTCAATTAATTGAGAAAGTGCTAAATGGTTC
Organism: Stenogyne calaminthoides; assembly: GCA_037126765.1. Classification (NCBI taxonomy): domain Eukaryota; kingdom Viridiplantae; phylum Streptophyta; class Magnoliopsida; order Lamiales; family Lamiaceae; genus Stenogyne; species Stenogyne calaminthoides. The sequence continues at coordinate 35,265,379 of JBBCBC010000013.1, read as the reverse complement.
GGCGATTTTTATGATACATCAGTGTTAAAAAGGAGGGACACAGGTCACACAACAGATTGAGGGAATTCGAAAAAAAAAAAAAGAGAGAGAGAGAGAGAGAAGTTTTTAGTTAAGATTTTAGATAGGATTTCAGGGTTATTCCTCCACACACCAAAACACAAAGAGTTAGATTTTTTATACTTTTTAGAGTATTTTTTTTTGGGATTTCAAGTGTTAAATGGAGATTCAAATTGTAATCACTCTATTAGATTACTTCTATCCATTTTTAATTACTTTTTTTGGTTTAATTGTAATATTTTATGAACTTTTATTTTTTATTGTTTATGGGTTTAATTAAAATGATAATTGACTAAATTTTCTTTTGTTTGATTAATTGGAATTATGAGGGTGATTGATGAATAGCTTTGATTATGGATGTTTGCTTTTATTGATGATTGCTTCATTAGATTGGAGGTTTTTATTGGTTCAATTTGGTTGGGTAATTCTATTAGCTTGTGGGTTGAAGCATGATTATCACAACGAGAGTCGGTCGAGTAGAAATGCTAAGATGCATGGGTATGAGCATAACTACCTAATTTGAGTTAATTATGTCCTATCACAAGAGTTGGGTAGATGGATTAAAATCCCCTTTAATTTACATTTTTCACTTGAGTTAACACTTGGGTGGGAAGTAAAGAGATTATAGGAGTTTGAACCTTATTATATGAGTGGAAAAGCACGGGAAATAATTTATTAGTTAATTAGAGTACCTTAATCGTGTGATTACCCGAGTTAGAAAAGGTGAATTCATCTTCATCCTCACAATCTTAAGATCTTAAAATGCATAGTAACCCTAGGCTTATCACGTATGTATGGGTGATACGATATTATTTTAGTTGCTCTTATAGACGATCAAAAGTAGAAGTAAACTTCATAATTGAACTTTCGTTGATTGCCTCATAAAGAAAAAACACCCGAACACCACTTCTCACCATTTGAATTCGTATTAGTTGCTTTCTTGTTTGCTCATTTTGTTAATTGTTTTATTTCTTAATTTATTGCTCTTGAGTAGTTGATATTTTTAGAACTTTGAATATTTGAAAAAAAAATGGTTTGCATTATAATTACGCATCAATACATAGCTCCTAGGCTATACTATAACCTCTAGCCATGAGGATTCGATAATTAATATCGGGCACGCAACGACCTTCCCTTCACTTAGGAAGTAGGTGTTGTAAAATACGTGGCAAGTTTTTGGTGCCGTTGTCGGGGAGTAGGCGTTGCTTGTCCCCAAACAACAACTCAATTGCATTTTTAAAACGTACAATTTATTTTTCTAAAACGTACAACTTGTTGCATGATTCATTGTAAATAAATTAAGATATTTCAAAGATAAAAGTTACATGATTCTAAATCTTATTTATAAGACTTGCGTGATCTTTGAATGATCATCTAAAGACTTAGTCTTTACTTTTCTTGTCATTATGAAATGAGAAAACTAAAATAAGACATTCATTTATGACGAAGTCGAATAACTAAAATGGTTAGAACATCACTAACTATATTGTGCGCTTATGGGTTCGACGGAGAAAACATATTCTAATTATTAGACCTAAATGGTACAAGCCTTGAACAATATAAAGATAGAAAAAATATTTAATTTGGATAGTCCAATAAATAAATGATTTTTTTTTTTATGAAATTTTCAATTTCTTGAACCAGTGAACATTCATATATTATTTGTCCTACACGAGATAAATTGAATGAATTCATAATATAAAATTTAAGGCAAAGTATTATATAAACCAGTTTATCATAATAATATTATACACCATACATTCAATTTCGGACCCATTCAATTTCGGATCATTAAACGGGTCAGTATAAAAATCAAATATTTCCTATTTTCATTCATTCTCAGTCAAATTTCTCTCTCTAAACTGTTCTTCTTTCCCCAATTCTCTCTTTCAGTCGCTCACAATTTCTTCACCAGAGATCTGTTCGAAGATTCAGAGCAGATTTGTGCGATCACAAAAACTTATATAAAAATTCAGAGCAGATTTCACCGTGCGTATTCACCACAGAACCACCAGATCTCACCATGGACCGGCGGTGAGGAGTTGCAGAACGAAACCATTTGGCGTGTCGTTGTCTTTGAAGAAAAGATCGCATCCCGAATCTAAAAATAATTCTTCGATTGAAGCCAACAAGACGTTGTTGGTGCTTGAAAAAGATGATTTAGGATTGAATCTCACGATTTAATCATCTTATATGCAGATTTTTGAATTCTGTTAATTTTATGATTAATTTAATTTTGAAATTAGAATTGTTGAGCATAAGGTGTTTGTGTAATTGTCTTTGTTTGTAAATACATTGTTTGATTAATTAATCACCGACAATAAGTTAATGCAAGTTGGGTTTTGGTTAGAGTGTAATTTGATGATGATGTCTATGGTGGCTTTCTTTCCCTATCTTTAACTTTCAGTGATGCAGCATTGAAATGCTCTCGATGATTAAATCTGAACTATACTCCTCACTTCTTCTTTCCGGGTTCTTTTACTCTATAAAACCCTCTTGTTTTCTAGTGGTGCAATACTGTTACGTAATTAGTGTAATACTGTTATATGATTAGTGTACTCTTGTTTTGTGTGGTGTATTTTAGTGTAAAACTATTATGTGATTAGTGTAATATTGTCATGGTTTTTATGTGTTAGCGCATATTTTTTGTGGTGTACTATTAATTGATAATATGAGTTGTAATATTAAATGATATGAGCTATAGTATTAGATGATATGAACTATATTATTAATTGATATTAGCTATAGTATTATTTAATATGAAGTATAGTATTATCTAGTATACATGTTGTATTAGTTGATTTCAGCAATAGTATTAGTTATTATTTTTATTTGGGCGACCATATAGTATAAAACCACATATATATTATTAGTGAGGTATATTTGTACGAGACGCTCTCACGGTGAGACGGGATATAATTTGGACATTGACGCTTTAACACTTTGGGAAGAATGGTTGTAATTTGTGCTAGATTGTACCCCGCTCATGCATGAGACCGTCTCATATGAGTTTTTATCATTATTAGTTGATAATATGAGTTATAGTATTAGATGGTATGAACTATAGTATTAATTGATATAAGCTATAGTATTATTTTATATGAGCTATAGTATTATCTATAATATTAATTCACGTACAATAGTTGATTTGAGCAAAAATATTAGTTACTGTCTTTATTTGGACTGCCATTTCGTATAAAATCACATACATACTATTAGTTGATAATATGAGGTATAATATTAGGTGATATGAGGTATAATATTAAGTGATATAAACTATAGTATTAGTTAATATAATCTATAGTATTATTTAATATGAGTTATAAACTTATAATATTATCTATAGTATTAATTCACATATTATATAACATTAGTTGATTTGAGCAATAATATTAGTTACTATCTTTATTTGGGTAACCATAGATAGACTATTAGTATAATTTGTATTAATTGAATTAGGAAGAAAATTAAAAAAAAAAAAGACTAAATTGAATTTAAACTGTAATTTTATGAAAAAAAAATAAAATTTGAATACAATACATAAATTAATAAAATTAAATTAATTTTTAAATTTGAATACAATACATATATTAGTAAAATTAAATGATTTTTTTTGTAATTATTGTTTATATTAGGTGAATTAGAAAAAAAAATTATTTTAAAATAAAACTAACGTGAATTTAAATCAATTTAGATATGTCATGATAAACAAAAAAGTAGCACAAAAGTAGAGTTTAGAAAAAAAAAACCAATCTGCAAAAAATATAGAGAAGCAGGCCACTTTACCACCAATACATTTACGAAGCTTTCCATATACTACCTCTCAAAAGTTGCGGGTCATGGTTTGACCCATATTCAGTCATATGGATAGTGGTGTATAGTACACCACTTTCACATAAAACCTGCTCAAAATTTAATTATTTCAAACTGAAGGCTGAAACAAAAACTGATCATCGTAGATATACTTAAATGAGATCTTAAAATTTGTTAATGCTTCGAATAATACAAAGGTTCGAATGTAGTAAAGTCAAATTCCGAAAATTCTTTTTAGACTTTGAAATAGCTAGATCTAGCTAAAACTTTATATAGATATCGAAGTAAAATTGTCGAGTACAAGGGGACATGGCCGCCTTACATTAATTCGAGAAAAAAGATTGTTGTTAGGTGTTTTAAAATCGGTTGAAGCGAATTGAGGAACCGTGAACATTTCGTATGTCGTCATTCAATTCTCTTTAAAAAGCAGTTAATTCGATTTTATTATTTATTAAATCACTTTTTTTTTTTTTTATTAATAAATCTCTATATAATGTTTTTTTTATTTAATTTTTCTCTTAAATAAATTCATTAATTTAATTTCATTTAATTTTCATATTGTGTGGAATTAATCATTTGATCTACAAACTCTATTGTATTTATTTTAATATAAGATTTTTTTAAATTAGTATAATTTTAATATTTTTAAATGAATATTTATTTTTTAATGTAACATACAAAATATAAAAGAAATATCATAAATCAATTTAACGGTTGAACGTTGGTTCACGTGTTAATTAACCGGTTTGAAAGGTTTTTGAAAACCTTTGGTTGTTCCTAATTAATTTTTTACGTAGTTTTTTTTTATCAAAAAATTTAACTATATAAATATCATAATTGAGATAATTTAATGCCTCATTTAAAAGCTCGAACTTGTAGAGAGAGGTCGAAAATAATCTATTTATTTAATTTTTCTCAACACTTCCCTCACTCATGGGCGAATCATTGTCTCTCGCTCTGCGGAGAGGAGGCTCAACAGAGTGGACAAAAATTGGAGTGCTTCCCAATTTTTTGTGAGAGCCCATTTCTTCTGGTTTTCGGGTCGGGAATAATCGATTTTTTAAGTTCACAATAATTATCTTGATTTTCCAATTTTGATTCTGTTTTTTTTTTTAATAGAAAATTATGTTGTTATCCAGCTAGGTGTTAATTATAATTAGTATATATAATTTGATTGTTTTTTTTCTCTAATTAGTATATATAACCACTTTTTTCCAAAAAAAAAAAAAAACTATTATCTATCCTCTTTTGGTGATAGTCGGACACTTTCATATAAAATTCACTAAAAGCATATAAAATTCATAAAAATAATTATGTGTGGAGAGTTTCATATTGATTGGGATGTGGACTACAAGGAGTACTGTTAATTGGATGGTGACTCGTTCGTTCATGCAATATTTTTACCTTAATGATATACAATAATATAATAGTATAATATTAATTTATGTATTTTCTCTTATTAATAGTAATAAACACGTAACTTTATTAATATTAATAAAGTAATATTGTATCTAGCTATGACTTGATCATACTGACTTGCGAATTTTTTAATTTTTCAATATTTAGAAGAGTTTCATACATACATACATACATATATATATATATACAGTTTTGATATGGAGACCACTAGTGGTCACCTTATGGAGCCCAATTGATGATTTGACTTTCCACCTCAGCTTATTACATAATTAATAATTTAAATTAATTTTAAAAAAATCCTACACCCTAAAATCTAAATCATGAACCCTAAACCCTGACTCATTCGGGCCGGGTGAAACATGAACCACTCGGGTCGGGTTTGGATCCGTAATTTAATTTAAATTATTTAATTAGTGCAAAGTGATATTTTTTCCAAAATTTAATTTAAATTATTTAAATGAGTAAATTAAATTACGGAGAACCCGATCCGAGTGGTTCATGGTTCACTCTGCCCGAGTGGTTCATGATTCATTCGGCCCGAATGGGTCATGGTTTAGGGTTCATGATTTAGATTTTTTTTAAAATTAATTTAAATTATTTAATTAGGTAATAAGTTGAGGTGGAAAGTCAAATCATTAATTGGGCTCCATAAGGTGACCACTCATGGTCTCCATATCAAATTTGTATATATATATATATATGAGAACTACAACTCTACAAGTAGAGCTGGCCAACCCTAAAAAGTAAAAAGTTGTCATATTTCTAACTTCAAAAGTCTCACTAAAGATTTATATAAAAATAATATTCAGAAAATTAACTTCATTTAAAAAAAAAAAAACTAGTATAAATAGGTGTTTCTACCCCACACAAAATACAAGCAACAAAAACATAACCCACACCTAAAACACACAACAATCAAACATGTCTCACAACACCATCTCCACCATTTTTCTCATAGTTGCTCTTGTTTACGCTACGTCATCAGCTCCCTTTGCTGACGCCACTTTCGCAAGAAGCCTTACCGTCACCGGCCGACTCTGCTGCACCGCCAACGGCAACTGCCTTGCCGGCAGCACCGGCGTTTCCGGGGCACCCGTAACCCTACGTTGCCTGACGGGTCTCTTTCTGACACCCACCGTCGTGGCCACCGCCACCACTGATGTTGCCGGCAACTTTGTCTTAACTGCGGCTACTTTGCCGGCATTTACTCTGCCGTCCCTTTGTGTTGTTCTTGTTCAGCTTCCTCTCACCGGCGCCGCCGGCGTCTCCTGCCCTCTCCTCGGCGCCGCCGCTCCTCGGACCCTCACCGCCAGTGTTCAGATAACGAATAATGGCATAATTAATGGGGGGGCTGCAACTGGTACTGCAGGCACATTTATCTAATTGCCATGCAGGCTTACACATTTAATTATATGTTATGAATAAAAGTTACGCAGACATGGTATGTCTGCTTGTGTAACTGTATAACAATAATGTTGTAATTTGGCATGAAGCCAATTGAATAAACTTAATTAAAAGAAATTAAGAGTTATGGGTAATTCCAGTATATATGCATGGTGTGATTTTTATTATTATATTTGTTATGTCATCAGTAGATTTGAATAGCATGCGTGTCTCTCGTTTTCCATATATAATTTCCATACGATGACGACATGGAGATAGGAAAAATATACTCCACTCCGTCACATATTAACTTGTACACAAAATTAGATGTCCGTTAGTACTAGATAATCTATGAGTTTGACATGATGTGAAACTTGTTCATCATGAAATTGATTTTTTTTTTATAGACATGATCCTTCATTTATCACTACTAATATCATTTTGTAATAAAATAACACTCTTCAGTTATCACTACTAATATCACTTGTTATAATATAAGTAACATCCTTCGGTGTTATGAGTAATACTTTGTAGAGTAAAAAAGTTACACCCTTTATTAATTATCACAACTAATATTTTTTAGTAATATAAGTCATACTTTTTATTAAGTTTCACAGATTTTTGTGTGAAACTTGTTCACCGTGAAACTAATTCCCTTTTTACAAGTATGACCCTTTAGTTATGGGTAATTCCAACATGCATGGTGTGATTTTTACTATATTTGTTATGTCATCAGAAGATTTGAATAGCATGCATGCATGCATGTCTCTCGTTTTCCATAATTTCCATACGATGACGACATGGAGATATGAAAAATATATTCGCACACTCCGTCTTATATTAACTTGCTCACAAAATTATATGAGTTTGGTGCTGTGAAATTTGTTCATCGTGAAATTGCTTTTTTTTTTTTTTTACAGGTATGACCCTTCAGTTTTCACGACTAATACCATTTTGTAATAAAATCACATTCTTCAATCATCACTATTAATATCTCTTGTTATAATATAAGTAACACCCTTCAGTATTATGAGTAATACTCTTTATAGTAAAAAGTTTCACATTTTATTAATTATCACAACTAATACATTTTAGTAATATAAGTCACACTTTTTATTCATTTTCACAGATTCTTGTGTGAAATTTGTTCACAGTGAAACTGGTTCCTTTTTTACAGGCATGATCCTTCAATTATTACGACTAATTCTCTTTTGTAATAAAAGTCATACCCTTTAGTTTTCACTACTAATATCCCTTATTGTAATATAATTAAGTCACACCCTTCAGTGTTATGAGTATAATACTATTTATAGTAAAAAGTCATACCCTTCAATTATCACAATTAATACATTTAATAATATAAGTCACACTTCTTAATCAGTTCCACAGATTTTTGTGTGAAACTTATTCGCCCTCTACTTTTCATAAAGTGAAATAATGTCTCTCGTTTTCCATAATCCCTATAGTCCAATAATTTACGGTGTAAGCCCAAACTTTAACATTTCCAATAGTTTTCTTTTAGTTGCATAAAATGATGAAAAAAATTAAAGGTTTTAAACGGATATTAAGAAAAGTTTCCACCATTATCCTTTTTTTGTTTTCTCAAGCAGCGCATAAGCACATCTTCAAGACTTATATTGAAAGATGTACATACTAGTAGATGAAATTGTATCATGTATTAAACTATATTTTGTGCTCTATCTTTTTTAAGATAAAAATAGAATATAAATTTCTTACAAATTGTTTATTAGTGTATATTGACAAGCAAATTGTAAAATAAACTTGTATAGCATCAATTATAGATGATAATTATGATGTTCAAGAGAGAAACATTATAAATTTTAGAGGGACACTTGAGTGAGACGGTCTCACGGTGAGACGAGTATAATTTGGGCATTGACGTTTTAACACTTTGAGAGGAAAGGGTGTTGATTTGTGCTAGTTTGTACTCGTCTCATGTATGAAACCGTCTCATACGAGTTTTTGTCTAAATTTTAATAGATAGAGGACATACTTATGTATTTGAAACATTTTAACAATGAATATTATTATATTCTAATTAAAGTATAAAATATTTAATTTTTTTGACGGTGTTGAATGGTATTTTTTGGCCACCTACCTCAAAATCCTGATTCCGCACCTGCATAACGTACGATAGGATCTACATATAGTTTAATAAAGTGTCTTGATTCTCACGTTCTACTTACTACGTACTAACTAGCTAGACTTAAAAATAATACAAGCTTAATTTAAATAAAATAAATAGTGTGAGATAGAAAAATATATAATTTGGAATGTCCAATAATTAATAAATGAATATTTCTCATCAGTTTTTCAAATTCTTGAACCTGAAGTATTGTCCCTGCATGAAGTAATTAAATCAAATCAATCAACACTAGAAAATTTAACTATTTCAAGAGGAAGTTTAATGTCAGGTCATTTCACAGATCTATGGATCTATATTTAATCCACACGAGATCTCAATTAACTCAACCATTTATTTCTTTAGCTACTCATATTCACTAAATTAAGCTCCGTTCAAGTCTTTGTCTTATTTTTGTTAGAAGAAATAAAAGTTTTTGTCTTATTTAGTTATTTATAACATAAGACTGAAACAAATCCTGATCATCATAGATACACTTAATTGAGATATACTAATCATAAATTTATCAATGCTTCCAATAATACAAAGGTACAAATTTTGCAAGGTCAAATTCAGAAAATTCTTTAATTAATTAGCGGGCTACTCTTTAGGACTTCCTAAAATTGTCGAGTACTTAAGGCACATGGTCTTACATTCATAATTTCATACTATAGGTTGGTATGACTTTTCCTTTTTTTTTTTTTTTTTTTTTTTCCTGAGGCTGGTCGGTGTGACTTTTTCTAAAATGAATGTAAATTTATTTTGATTTGATTAATCTTATTTCTTTTATATAGAAACTATTGTCTTAAATTATTACCGTCGAAGGTAAAATTTTGAAAATGTCGGTACATAAATATTGACCGAAACTATAAATCAGACGCACAACAAAAAGTGCAAGTATGGTGGAAAAGGTGGATGACGACATTGAAGAACATGCAACATAAGAAAATATATAACATGATTCTGAAACAATCAGAATCGCAACGTTAGAGTCTCTAATTTTTCGATAATATGTGAAAAATACATCTTCTATATATTTCATTATTGTACTAAATCATTCATACCATAAAAAAAATATAGTATTGTGTATTTAAAAATGTGATAACACATAGTGTTTAACAGGGTAACACATTTTTTGGTCCCGTGTGTTATATTGTGCTTAGACATGTATTACCATATAAACAATCGTGTGTTAACTTATAAACTTACATATGTTACTACACGAGCAAGTATGGGTTATTACATGGTTATTCTAAAATTATGAATACCATATGCAACACGTATTAAACTCATAACGTAGCGCAATGAGAGATTCATATTATGACATGAGTATGCACAAAATATTATAGAGGCATACATACAGTATTGTGTATCACGAAAGAATGTATTACTATACATATAAAAAAAGTGTTACCCAAATGTGTTAGTAAATGAACCAAATACTAATACAAAATGCGAAGAAAATACCTAAATTTAAACAGATGGAAAACAGCGGAAGAAAATGCCAAAAAAAAAAAAAGTTTGAAGAACAATGTGAATAAAAAAAACCTAAATTCTAGCGGTGGAAATCGTTGTCTCAAGCATAGAAAAGAGAATGGAGAGAACGGGATAAGGGAGAACCACCGTGTAAATCCGTTGTGGAAGTGAGGAAGAGAGAATAAAAGAACATGAAGAAGACAGAAAGAAACTTGAAAACGTGGGGAAGAAAAAAACAGAAAGCAAATATTAGAAAGCGGGTAGGACAAACAATATTGCACGAATCATTATGCATGTGTATGTTTCTCCATTCTCTGTTGTTTCCGTTCGGGAGTGGCTCAAAACGCATATGGAAACTCGTTATTCCTTACCCGGCCCAAGTGGAGCGGGTTAAGACTGGTTTGAGTTTGAACCTGCCCTGTTGCTATCAATGGTTTCACACACTTCCGAACTAGTGCTCAAATTTGTTTGGATTGTAACTCAGCATTAAAATTGCATATACGACTATGAAGTATACACATACCAAGGCATAGATGTGTGTATAAAAAAAGTGATGCTACACAGTATAATCCATCTGAATATTAACAACAGCTTTCACCAGATATGTTCGAGGATTAACACTGAGATTTGGGTGCTAAAAAAATGACATAATCGATCTACACCAAGTGCATTCTACAGAGTGCTGAAGCTAAACAAATTCTGGACATGAGTGGTGGACAACACACTCCAGATAAAACACACGAGTATATAATCTAAGCAAAAAATTCCATGATGTGCATATAAAGGGTCTTGCAGACAAAGATAAACCAAGAGAAAGATGGCCAATGATTCAACGACGACCCAATATAGTACAGATAAAAGGGTCTTGCACACGGTACAAGGACCAAACAAGATGGATAAATTTGAGTACAAATACTCTGAGGCGAAAGAACTTACAGGATTGTTGAAAAACTGGAATTGCTGCAAATAAGGAGTCACAAAGTACATAACATAAAAGGACAATCAAGACAACACCAAACCATGAAATATTCAAGAAATTAAAACCATCAAACGGAAAGATGAAAAAGGAAACCAGAAAACCGTTACCCTAGTTGACCCTGTTCATCCACACCTTTCCGAAGAATTCCTTTTTCCAATATTTTTTTATCTAAAGAATTATCTCCTGAGTTATCAGAGGTGAGTACATCATTTGGCCATCATAACCTTAACAAACTCTTCGTAGTTGATCTGTCCATCGCCATCAACATCAGCCTCTCTGATCATCTCATCGACCTCCTCATCAGTCAGCTTCTCTCCGAGGTTTGTCATCACGTGACGCAGCTCAGCAGCAGAAATGAAACCGTTCTGATCCTTGTCGAAAACACGGAATGCCTCTTTTAGCTCCTCCTCTGAGTCGGTATCCTTCATTTTACGCGCCATGAGGTTCAAAAACTCCGGGAAGTCTATGGTTCCGTTACCATCAGCATCCACCTCGTTGATCATATCCTGGAGCTCAGCCTCGGTAGGGTTCTGCCCCAGGGATCTCATAACAGTTCCAAGCTCCTTGGTGGTGATGCAACCTGAACATCATCAGGTTCAACAGAGCATTTACGAGCAAATCCCAGATTTTGAAATCCTAAATTCACTTAATTCAGCAATCCTAATTGTAGTAAATATCATATTCATTCATTCATGCAAAGCCACAGACATTGGAATCAAAAATCAAGAAATTAAACTCACTGCAATAAATTCAATTGACATAGATCTAATGAGGTGATTGGATCAATCAAAAGTGAAAATTCAAAGAGTATGGTATAATGGTAAAGCTCAATCTACATCTACGATCAGATGTAAGCACCAGCAAAGATGAATTCCATAATCAAAACCATATTCTGTGACTGAGCATTGCATTTCCAAACACATTAATTCACCTAGGGCTAGCTTTACACAGAAATTACAACAGAAAACCAAAAATAAATTGCCTTTTCGATTTCAAATCCCAATCAATTTAAAATTGACCGTTCCCGAAAGCAAAATCCCAATCAATTTAATCTAATTCACTTCCATATCTGGATCAAACAAGATTTTTTTTTCCACACAAACTTAATAATCAATCAGATCTGAAATAAATAACAGAAACAAATAACGGATACGCATACAAGAAGCAGTAAATGAAATCCTGAGTTTGTTACATATGAAATAATGAAACATAAAAAAACGGAAGAAAACAGGTCTCACCATCGCCATCCTTGTCGAAAAGGCTGAAAGCCTCCTTAAACTCAGAGATCTGGTCGTCAGTCAACTGATCCGCCATTTCTCCTTCTGTAAATGCTTACAAATTTCTTGGCTTTTTTTTTTTTTTTTCCTTTTCTGATTTCTGGGCTTTGGAGTGGAAGAAATGAAAGGGGAGACGATTCGGGGAAACGAGATGGGCTCGTATTTGTAGGAAAGAAAAGAGCGTTAATATTTATTAGAAAAGTTTAATGAGGAAAAAAGGGCACACATAATTCAATGGAGTATTTATTATTAATTAGCATCTAATATAACCCGCTAATTTAGTTATTTATTTTTAGATTTAAATCATTTAATCACTCTCTTTTTTCTTTTTTTTCCTGTCAGGTTTTTTTAAAAATATTATTTTCTCTTTCCTGTCGTGATTTGCCAACGTGGACAGCGAACAAAAGATTCAGCTCGATTATTATTCATTTATAACCTTAGAAAATTAATAGCTACTAGACAAGTAGTGCACGGATGTAAGTAACTCGAAAGTTTCAAAGATGTATCTCAATTTCATATTAAATTACATTTCATTCAAAGGATATGAAACTTCAAAGATGATGACTTCACCAAGTTTGCGACAAAAGGATATATTGCTATTAAACTTCGTACATCAAATATTCTAATAAGAGGAAGACATGCCTAAGAGATACATGATAATAGGAGTATGAATTAAGGCACAATTTGGAAATACATATGTGCTAATTTCTAGAACGCATGGATACAAATCGAGAACATAATTGTGAATATTTGCTTATATTACATTGACTCGGTTTGTAATTTCTAATTTTTTATGGTGGATTTCTCTCAAAACCAATTCAACAGTGATCACAATTATATTCTCACCACCAAGAGACCTAATGATATTTCTCTATATTTCATGATATAGAAAGAAAAGAGAACCTAATATTCTGATTGACCCCTCCAACGAGTATTAAACCGTCGAATTTTGGAGCAAATTGAAGAAGAATGTTGAGCTCGAATTCTTCCTATAACTGTTTGATTTCTACTAAAACCTATTACAATAATCTGTTTGCAAAGGCTGCGCAGGAAGAGGGCCAAGGAAAAAGGAAAGCTTTCAAGAATCTTTGAGAAAGTCTCGCACCTAGACGTGTTCAATTGAATGTTCGAAAAATTATTAAACAAATGTTGCCTACAAAAGATAATTTGAGAAAAAGAAATATTGAGAGTAATTATATTATTTGTACATTCTTGTATATTGTTTCTATCCCACATCGGGATTCCTAGATAGGTCTTCACATTGTAATTGTATATATTACTCTCTTAGTCAAATGAATAAATATCTTTTGACAAATTCTCAATATGGTATCAGAGCCTAATTGGCAAAAGCCACAAAATTCGATCCCTCAACTCTCTCTCGCTTGTAGCCTAAACCCTCACAGCCTTCATCCGGATCTCACTGCAACTCCCGCAACCGATGACTTCCCACCCGTCTCTCGCGACACATATTGCAGTCGACGGCCTCACGCCACTGCAACCCACACCGCTTCTTTGTTCGTTAATCATCAACCTCGATTTGTTGAGGGGCAATTAGGTCCTCATCCGAACTACTACTCCGCCTTCCGGCAACACGGTATTCACCAAGGCCCTATCTTGGAAAGTGTCAACTTTGTGGATATCTGAGCCCGCTCTGCTAGGCGATGCTCGAAATTGATCCTATATTTCTCACCCGCCTCGTCATTCACTTCAGCCAGCGTACTCGTCCCCATCTGTACACACGGCTACCTCTGCTCCTTCTCCATTGGGGTGGATCTTAGATTCAGGTGCCTCACATTACCTCTGACTTAGCAAACTTGTCACTGCATACATTGTATGCTGGTAATGATGGTGTCGTCATTGGTAATGGTAACAAGTTATTTATCTCACATACTGGGCATTTGGAATTTTGTGATTTACTTTCTCTCAAATTTTTGGATGCATTGCTTTGTTAAAATCCATGTCGAAAAATTTGATATCTGTTTCCCGGCTATGTCGTGAGAATATTGTTATGGTTGTATTTTACATACGTGTTTTGGTGAAGGACCGTAAATGCGACGGGGTGTTCTCCTTCAAGGTCCACGCATTAATGGTTTTGTATGTACGGCGGTGGTGTTCAAGCAACTATAACTCCTTCAGCTCTCTCTTTGGTCAGACAATCACCTACTCTTTGGCATGCTCGGCTTGGTCATCCCTCTACCAAGATTTTAAGTCATACTTTATCTAGTAATTTCTTATCTTTCAATAAAATAATTGATGTCAGTTGTGATTCTTGTAAGTGTGTTAAGAGTCACAATTTGCCTTTTACTGATTCGTCCTTAACTTCGGTTATGCCACTTCAGTTAATTTTTTCTGATGTTTGGACATCTCCTATTTTATCCTGTGATGGATTTAAATACTATGTCATATTTGTTGATCATTTTACAAAATATGTCTCGTTATATCCTCTTAGGAAAAAGTCTGATGTTTTGCCTACGTTCATAGCTTATAAAGCATTAGTTAAAAACTTTCTTAAAACAAAAATCACAACACTATACTCTGATAATGGGGGAGAATATTTAGCACTTCGTCCTTTCTTAACTACTCATGGTATAACTCTCCTCACAACTGTTGGGATTATACTGGAAAGTATGTTTTTACTTTGTATAATCAAAATTGAATTTCGGACTTATTTACTGAAATAAATTGTTTATCACTGATGCTTTAAATATCATCGAATGTTACATATATTTACTGCGTAATTGTTCAATAAATCATACGTGTTACATTGTAGTTAATTTAGTGATACCAGATCACAGAAGATTAAATTAACAGTCCCTTGTAACTAAAAGTACACCATTCACGACCTAGATGGAAATGAACAATCCATCGTGAAAGGTTGAAGTGTAAGGCTCGGATTGGCTTGTCTTGACCAAGAGATTACACTAGTGCATGGTGATGCCTTTGAATAGGACCTACATGAGGACAAATTCTTCAGAACTGAACAAGGAAGAATTAGACCTCAGTGGTTCGTTATTTCTTAATATTCGTTCCTTAAATAGGATCACGTGTGGTTGGTAACTATTGCTTTGACTTATCATGGGTAGAGTATCAACGAGATTCAATACTTTTTATCTTGGGCAATATTATTGGTCACATGTGATTGCTAAGATTTAATACGGAGAATCGTGTGCAAGCACGCTTTGTTGATTTGACCCCCTGGGAGGTTCATAAGCTTTATCATACCAAATCTTGCAAGTGGAACTAGTTTTCGGTATGGATAATAATGTTGAACCGTTCCTTGACCAAGGACAAAAGATATTAATTAACGGAAAGCTATTTCAGTGGCTTGAATTAATTAATGGGCTAGATAATCTTAAACACGGGAAATAATAACCGGGAGCCATATTGACTGTAATATGGGTTAAGATGGATAGTGCAATATTAATTATGTAGTGGGATTAATTAATATTTATGGGCTTGAATAATATTGTGGCTCAATATTCATAATTCAAGATCCATTGGAAGGTCCAATCTTAATTCTCCTAAAGGCCCCCTAAGTAGCCCAATATATAGTCCAATAACTGAAAAAGGTGTTTAAAATAAAATAAATATTGTTGCTTATTTTTCCTCATAATTTTCGAAATTTATGGATAAAAGGGGAGAAAGATTTTCTTTGAATTTTGTTATGGAATGAAGATATGTATTCTTGGAATACAAGATTATCTCATTAAATTCAAGAAATCTCCCACTTGGTTATTCATGAAGCAATTTTTGAAATTTTGAAATATAAAGGACAAGAAAGATTTTCTTGATTTTCTTGAAAAGATATTATGGAAGATATGTATTTCTTGAAATACAAGAATATCTCATAAATTCAAGAAGATCCAAATCTTGGAATCTTGACCTATATTTTTCGAAAATATCCATAACAAAGAGTAGGTGGGATTTTGTGGAATATTATAATTATGGGAAAAAGAATATAGGAGATATATTCAAGATTTCTTGGACATCAAGAAAAGATTTTCCCACATTGTTTTTGCCCCAAAATTTTTTACCACCTCCACTCTATAAATAGGGGATGATTCTTTCATTCCCAAGTACAATTTCATGTGCTGAAAAAATTAGTAAATCCACAAAGGTGGTGCAACAAATTTATTTTCCTTTTGTTAATTGTTCGCAAGTGTCCTACCACCGGATAGTCGAGCAAGGATTAAGGGAATACTTGGGAAGTTCTTTTTGTGAGTCTAATCAACAAGACCATTTCCGTCCCGAGAGTTATGTTCAAGTAAACTCGTAGAATTTCCGCATGCGTAGGTTTTACGTGAATTGATTATATGCATGATTTGTTGTTGGATTATTATTTGAATTAATATAGGATTAATTCATGCTAGTAATAATTATAAGAATTAAATTTGTATTTAAATATTTATCCCAAATAGATCCGTGCAACTTATTCCCCAACAACTGATATCAGAGCCTCGGTTTCGGGCTCTGGATTTTAAATTGTAATTTAATTCGTTGTCATTAAATTTGAAATTGGATAGTAGAATTGCTAGTTCTTTTTTGCAGATATCCAATTGTCATGGAATTTAATGTGTTTGTTTATGCATGCATATAAATTGTGGTTTTTAATTCGATTCGTTCGGATTCATTTTTCCTCGTGAGAAAATCCACGAGTAGATTAGGATTTTTTTGATTTGATTAATGTAATAGACTAGTCTAGATCTAGGTTTATTTATTTTTTGTAAATAAATTGTAACCGGACTTAAAACGAAAGTTGAAGACGGAAGAATTAAAGGATAAAAATCAAGAACCAGCGGTAGGCATGCCAAGGCCGCGCTAAACATGCCAGGGGGAGGCACGCCAGCGCGACGCGGGATGACGCAGCACGCACGGCGCATGGGCGAGGCTAAGGCCGAGCGCGAGGATCAGGCCAGGAGACGGCGGGCGATAGCGACGCGCTACCGGCGCTGCCGGACTGGGGATTGGAGGCGAAAGCCGGCGGATGGCACACGGGCGCTGCTGGGGACGCGCACGACTACCGAAGTTCCGCTGGGCGGGTGAGGCGAGGTCGGCGAATACGCCACAGACGCGGATGCTGGCAGTACGGCAAGGTCGCCGCCGAGCCTCGCCGAGGGCTGCCGAGGTCGACGCTGGCGACGCCGCCGAGGTCGCCGACGGCGGCTTGGCGAGGCGCCTCTTAAGGCAAGACGGGCTTGGTCGCCTTCAAGGGGCCGCGGATCTTGGCGTGCATCCATTACGTGAGCTACTTGGCGTGGTGTTTCGAAACGGAGTTCTTTTCGAGACGATCGAGTGGGAGAAATTCAAGATGGCGTTTCTTCAAAATCAAGTCAAGAAAAATCAAACCATGATAATTAGATAATTTGTGCCCAATATGTTTATTTTTCCGCTTTGCTTGATTTATTATTGTGTTATCTTATGCTTTATTTAATTTGTTTAAATGTGTTTGCACGAGAGTTGCCCAATGAAAAATCTCACCTTCAAAAAATTACTAAGCATGTTTAAATAATTAATTGACAATTTTATTCCGGATAATAAAATTGAATTAATTTTGAACTCCATGATTTATTTATTTGTGAATTCTTTTGGAGAAATTCCCCCCACGGGACGGTCAAAAGTTAGCTTTCACATGAATGAATTCCAAATGGATGATTGTGGATTATTACTAGTGGCGACGATGACCCTCCCCACGAGGCTCGTTCAAAGCGAAATAATAATCATGTATTTAATCATGGTTATTACTTAGGTATAAAATTGATATGCGTATACTTCCCCGAAGTCCCTGTCAATTTTATATTAGTCAAGTGGGAGCCAACTATTAATCTGGATATTAAAGGTTTGTAATTGTTCTTGTTTGTAACCTGCTTGAATGTGTTTAAATAATGACCCACCCCACTGTTGGGATTATACTAGAAAGTATGCTTTTACTTTTGTATAATCAAAACTGAATTTCTGACTTATTTACTGAAATAAATTGTTTATCACTGATGCTTTAAATATTATCGAATGTTACATATATTTACTGCATAACTGTTCAAATAAGTCGTACGTGTTACATTGTAGTTAATTTAGTGATATCAGATCACAGAAGATTAAATTAACAGTCCCTTGTAACTAAAAGTACGACATTCACGACCTAGATGGAAATGAACAACCCATCGTGAAAGGTTGAAGTGTAAGGCTCGGATTGGCTTGTCTTGACCAAGAGATTACACTAGTGCATGACTGATACACTGAATAGGACCTACAGGAGGATAAATTCTTCATAACTGAACGAGAAAGAATTAGACCTCAGTGGTTCGTTATTTCTTAATCTTCGTTCCTTAAATTGGATCACGTGGGATTGGTAACTATTGCTTTGACTTATCATGGGTAGCGAATCAGCGAGATTCAATATTTTTTTATCTTGGGCAATATTATTAGTCACATGTGATTGCTAAGATTTAATACGAAGAATCGTGTGCAAGTACGCTTGTTCGATTTGCCCCCTTGGGAGGTTCATAAGCTTTATCATACCAAATCTTGCAAGTAGAATTAGTTTTCGGTATGGATAATAATGTTGAACTGTTCCTTGACCAAGGACAAAAGATATTAATTAATGGAAAGTTATTTCAGTGGCTTGAATTAATTAATGGGCTAGATAATCTTAAACACGGGAAATAATAACCGGGAGCCATATTGACTGTAATATGGGTTAAGATAGATAGTGCAATATTAATTATGTAGTGGGATTAATTAATATTTATGGGCTTGAATAATATTGTGGCTCAATATTAGATATTCAAAGTCCATTAGAAGGTCCAATCTTAATTCTCCTAAAGGCCCCCTGAGTAGCCCAACATATAGTCCAATAACTGAAAAAGATGATTAAAATAAAATAAATATTGTTGCTTAATTTTTCCTATTTATTTCGAAAATTATGGATAAGAGGGGAGAAAGATTTTCTTTGAATTTTGTTATGGAATGAAGATATGTATTCTTGGAATACAAGATTATCTCATTAAATTTAAGAAATCTCCCACTTGGTTATTCATAATAGAGATTTCGAAAATTTTGAAATATAGTGGGCAAGAAAGATTTTCTTGATTTTCTTGAAAAGATATTATGGAAGATATATATTTCTTGAAGTACAAGAATATCTCATAAATTCAAGAAGATCCAAATCTTGGAATCTTGATCCCTAATATTTCGAAATATTCCATAACAAATAAGAGAGTGGGATTTGTGGAATATTTTAATTATGGAGAAAAGAATATATGAGATATATTCAAGATTTCTTGGAGATCAAGAAAAGATTT
Source organism: Stenogyne calaminthoides (assembly GCA_037126765.1). NCBI lineage: Eukaryota > Viridiplantae > Streptophyta > Magnoliopsida > Lamiales > Lamiaceae > Stenogyne > Stenogyne calaminthoides. The sequence continues at coordinate 35,245,534 of JBBCBC010000013.1, read as the reverse complement.
TTTTCCTCCCTATTTCACATGTAATTTTGTCCCCTCTCCTATAAATAGGGGATGAATGTTTCATTCCAAAGGTAACATTTAAAATTGGTTTTTCGGAAAAATATCAGCGTCGATAAAATATCAAATATTTTATAACGTCGACAGATTGTATTTTTTCAAAAAATGACAATTGTGAGTAGTGTACAATTCCATGTGCTGGAAAAATTAGTAAATCCACAAAGGTGGTGCAACATAATTTATTTTCCTTTTGTTAAATCGTTCACAAGAGTCCTTCCACCGGATAGTCGAACGAGGGCTAAGGGAATACTTGGGAAGTTCTTTTGGTTAGTCTAATCTGCCAGATCACTGCCATCCCAAGAGGAACGTTCACGTAAACTCGTAGAATTCTGCATGCTTTTGGTCTCGGCAGAGATGTTGATAAGGCACCAAACTCAAGCTTTGATGGCAAGTGGTTCGTCTTCATCTTCTAGGCCAAAAGGCAGGCAAGAAAAAGAAGAGGACCAAAAGCCATAAGCAATAAAACTCAAATGTTGCCAAGGGCAATGGTAAGATGGGGAATGCTTGTTGTGTCAAGGAAAATCCAAAGAGGAAGTGCTTAAGCTGCGGTGAGAGAGGACAATGGAGGTTTTGCCTGTTCCAACCCCAAAAGGGACGGACAGAAAGGTAATTCTCACGCACTAGTTGTTAAACTTTTTTAGCGGGCGTATACTTCTCATTCGTGGGTGGTTGATACGAGATCCACTAATCATGTTGGATTCACGGGTTCAAGCGGACCGACAACTTAGTGGGAGTGAGATCCTCATCACACACATAAAATCTACGAGAGTGGCGGTGAAGCGATGGGAGAAGTGCACCTATCTTTTGAAGATAAAGTTTTTTTGAGATTATCTTTATGTTCCCAGTTTTAGAAATAATTCACTTTCAGTTTCTAAAATTCGATTAAAGGACACTAAGTTTCTTCTAATAAGAATGACATCATTTCTTGAAATGATGAGTGTATCTTTTATGGGACATTGATGGAAAATCTCTATACAATTAATTGTGCACACCACTCACTTAAATGCATCCTATAACACATCAACTATTTCCGACAAAAAGAAAAACGTGAATAAAACATTTCTTTGGCATCTAAGATTAGGTCATATAAATCGAAAAGAGGATCAAAGGTTGGTGAAAGACGGTTCACTAGAGTTTCTCCTAGTTAAACCAAATTCCAACCTGTGAATCATGTTTGGAGGGTAAAAAAATGACCAAGAGGGCATTTGGAGCCAAGGGAATAGGGTCAAAGAAGTGTTAGAGATGGATTTCACGGATGTATGTGGTCCAATGTCAACCAAAGCAAGAGGAGGTTATGAGTATTTTGTCACTTTTATTGATGATTACTCAAGAATGCGGTTACATTTTCCTTATGAAGCATAAATTTGAGACCTTTGAGAAATTCAAAGAATTTAAGGCTCAAGCGAGAGAATCATAGGGAAAAATGTATCAAGTCTCTACGATCCGATCGTGGAGGTGAATACCTCAAATGATGAGTTTTTGAACTACTTATCTCGATGAAGGGATTGCATCCACCATCGCACCCGGAACCCCTTAACAAAACGGGGTTGCAGAGCGAAGAAACCGAACTCTTTTGGAAATGGTTAAATCTATGATGAGTTATGCGGATCTTCCCAAGTCGTTCTGGGGTCATGCCTAGGAAATAGCAGCTTACATTCTGAACTTGGTGCCATCCAAATTGGTTCCCAAAACTCCCAAAGAATTGTGGACCGGGCGCAAGCCTAGTATGAGACACATGAGAATTTGGGGGTGTCCGGCCTACGTGTTGGACAAGGAAGCCGGTAAATTGGATCCTCGATCAGAATTAAGGTTGTTTGTAGGTTACCCCGAGGGAACAAAAGGGTGTATGTTCTATAGTCCCGAAGATCAAAAGGTGGTCATCAGCACCCACTTCAAATTTTTGGAAGAAGACTATATGAACCAAAGAAAACCTAGAAGTGAGATTACCTTAAATGAGCTAAGAGGGCAAACCTCAATGCCAACTGTACTAGATGATATACCAAATGACACATTTTCACAACCGGAACCTCGTCGTAGTGGGAGGGTTGTAAGACAGCCCGAGAGATTCATGGGAATAGGAGAGTCCTCGGACTTGATTCTCGGACAAGACGAATCAGACCCATGGACATATGACGAGGCACTCCAAGACAAGGATGCAGATTCTTGGCAAACAACAATGAAAGCCGAAATGGGTTCTATGTTTCATAACAGAGTGTGGGAGCTAGTCGAACCACTTAATGGGGTCAAACCCATTGGTTGCAAGTGGGTGTACAAGAGAAAAAGAGGACCGGATGGGAAGGTTGAAATCTTCAAAGCAAGACTAGTGGCGAAAGGTTATACCCAGAAAGAAGGGATCGATTATGAGGAAACTTTTTCGTCCGTAGCCATGCTTAAGTCCATCCGTATTCTCTTATCGATTGCTGCGCATCTGGCAAATAGATGTCAAGACAGCTTTCCTTAACGGAAGTCTTGATAAAGAGATCTATATGCAACAACCCCAAGGCTTCATTGAAAAAGGCCAAGAACACCTAGTTTGTAAGCTCATTAAGTCCATTTACGGACTCAAACAGACATCCATAGCTTGGAACCAATGTTTTGATCATGTTATAAAGTCTTATGGGTTCGATCAAAACGAGTTCGAAAGTTGTGTGTATAAAAAGTGTGTCGGAACTACATTGGTATTCTTAGTACTATACGTAGATGACATTCTGATCATCGGGAACGATGAAAAGGTGTTATCAGACGTAAGGGCATGGCTTTCAAAATAGTTTGATATGAAAGACTTAGGGAAAGCCGGACACATCCTTGGGATCAAGATCACTCGAGATCGCAAGAAGAGGATAATCGGCTTATCGCAAGCTTCATACATAGACACTGTCTTGAAACGATTCAGCATGCAAGATTCCAAGAAAGGCTTCGTACCTTTCAGACATGGAATCCATCTATCCAAGAAAATGTCCCCTAAGACGCAAAAGGAGATAGATGACATGAAAGGCATTCCTTGTGCTTCGGCTGTCGGAAGCCTTATATATGCAATGCTGTGTACGAGACCGGATATCTGTTTTGCCATAGGCATGGTAGCAAGATATCAAAGTAACCCAGGGAAAGAGCATTGGACGACAGTTAAAAACATTCTGAAGTATCTGAAAAGAACTCGGGATAGAATGTTGATTTATCAGTCAGATAGTCTAATCCCCATAATTTACACGGACTCGGATTTCGATCGGACTTAGATTCGAAACTATACGCCTCGGTTAGTGTGTTTCCATTTGGGAAGTGTAACCATCAAATGGACGAAATGAAGCGAAATGCATCAACGACTCAACCATGGAAGTCGGGTAAGTAGCTGTACAAGCGATGAAAGAACCGATTTGGTTTCAGACCTTTTTAGTGGACTTGGATGGAGTTCGAATTTGTCTAGCAATATTTGCTAGGGCGGTTGCAAATTCAAAGGAACCAAGAGTCCAAGAGTCAAACAAAGACATTTGAAGGAAAGACATCTTATCGAGAAATCGTTAAAGAGGAGATATAAATTGGCATAGATCGCGTCGAAAGACAACCTAGCTAATCCATTCACAAAGGGTCTGCCTCTGAATACATTCGAGAGACATGTGGAAGGAATTGGTGTCAAGACCGTTGTCAATCTACTTTGAGTATAAGTGAGAGAAATTATTAGGTTCGTGTAGGTGACATTAGATGTCACGGACTACACGAGACATGTTGTAGTATACTTAAAAGTAGACTTTGAGTATAAGTGGGAGATTGTTGGGATTATACTAGAAAGTATGCTTTTACTTTTGTATAATCAAAACTGAATTTCGGACTTATTTACTGAAATAAATTGTTTATCACTGATGCTTTAAATATTATCGAATGTTACATATATTTACTACATAACTGTTCAAATAAGTCGTACGTGTTACATTGTAGTTAATTTAGTGATACCAGATCACAGAAGATTAAATTAACAGTCCCTTGTAACTAAAAGTACGCCATTCACGACCTAGATGGAAATGAACAACCCATCGTGAAAGGTTGAAGTGTAAGGCTCAGATTGGCTTGTCTTGACCAAGAGATTACACTAGTGCATGGTGATGCCTTTGAATAGGACCCTGAGGAGGATAAATTCTTGAGGCCCGAACAAGGAAGAATTAGACCTCAGTGGTTCGTTATTTCTTAATCTTCGTTCCTTAAATAGGATCACGTGGGATTGGTAACTATTGCTTTGACTTATCATGGGTAGCGAATTAGCGAGATTCAATACTTTTTTATCTTGGGCAATATTATTAGTCACATGTGATTGCTAAGATTTAATCTGAAGAAATAAAGCACGCTTTTGTTCGATTTGCCCCTTGGGAGGTTCATAAGCTTTATCATACCAAATCTTGCAAGTGGAATTAGTTTTTCGGTATGGATAATAATGTTGAACCGTTCCTTGACCAAGGACAAAAGATATTAATTAATGGAAAGCTATTTTGGTGGCTTGAATTAATTAATGGGCTAGATAATCTTAAACACGGAAATAATAGCAAGGGAGCCATATTAACTGTAATATGGGTTAAGATGGATAGTGCAATATTAATTATGTAGTGGGATTAATTAATATTTATGGGCTTGAATAATATTGTGGCTCAACATATAGTCCAATAACTGAAAAAGGTGTTTAAAATAAAATAAATATTGTTGCTTATTTTTCCTCATAATTTTTGAAATTTATGGATAAAAGGGGAGAAAGATTTTCTTTGAATTTTGTTATGGAATGAAGATATGTATTCTTGGAATACAAGATTATCTCATTAAATTCAAGAAATCTCTCACTTGGTTATTCATGAAGCAATTTTTGAAATTTTGAAATATAAAGGGCAAGAAAGATTTTCTTGATTTTCTTGAAAAGATATTATGGAAGATATATATTTCTTGAAATACAAGAATATCTCATAAATGCAAGAAGATCCAAATCTTGGAATCTTGACCTATATTTTTCGAAAATATCCATAACAAAGAGTAGGTGGGATTTTGTGAAATATTATAATTATGGGAAAAAGAATATAGGAGATATATTCAAGATTTCTTGGACATCAAGAAAAGATTTTCCCACATTGTTTTTGCCCCAAAATTTTCGACCATCTCCACTCTATAAATAGGGGATGATTCTTTTCATTCCCAAGTACAATTCCATGTGCTGGAAAAATTAGTAAATCCACAAAGGTGGTTCAACAAAATTTATTTTCCTTTTGTTAATTGTTCGCAAGTGTCCTACCACCGGATAGTCGAGCAATGATTAAGGGAATACTTGGGAAGTTCTTTTGGTGAGTCTAATCAACAAGACCATTGCCGTCCCGAGAGGTATGTTCAAGTAAACTCATAGAATTTCCGCATGCGTAGGTTTTACGTGAATTGATTATATGCATGATTTGTTGTTGGATTATTATTTGAATTAATATAGGATTAATTCATGCTAGTAATAATTATAAGAATTAAATTTGTATTTAAATATTTATCCCGAATAGATTCGTGCAACTTATTCCCCAACAACAACCCCACCTCATACTCCTGAGCATAATGGTGCCTCTGAGCGGCGTCATCGTCATATAGTTGACACTGGTCTAGCTCTTCTTCATCGAGCATCCATGCCCCTCGAATACTGGCCTTACGCTATATCCACTGCCACTTATCTCATAAATCGACTTCCCAAGGTAGACCTCAATATGATATCCTCATTTGAAAAACTCTTCAATCACACTCCAAACTTGTGAAAACTCCGTATTTTTGGGTGTCAATGTTTTCCATGGCTTCGACCATACACATCTCATAAGCTTGATACTCGATCACGTCCTTCTGTCTTTGTCGGTTACTCCCAAACTCAAAGTGCCTATCTATGTCTCGATCGTTCTTCCAATAAAATCTTCACGTCTCATCACGTAGAGTTTGTTGAAAATGTCTTCCCTTTCTCCACTCCTAAATCTTTCCTGATCACTGCATCACCACCTGATTCGTCTTCTATACCCATTCCCACACCACCACCAGTTCTCGTTGCTACTCCACCAGCTGCGCCTGAATCAACTCCACTACTGCCTACACCCTCGCCCCCCGGCATGCTCCTTCACCACCTCCGCCTTCTTCTCCACCAACTCGTCATCAGATGGTTACTAGATCTCAAAGCAATATCACTAAACCAAATCCGAGGTATTGTCTCACCTCTTCTTTAACTACTGATGTTGAGCCCTCTACTGTATCACAGGCCCTTTCTGATCCTAAATGGCGTGAAGCAATGTCATCTGAATTTAATGCATTACTCAAAAATGGTACTTGGGATCTTATACCACCTGCTTCGTCACAGAATATTGTTGGTTGCAAATGGGTTTTTCGTATCAAACGGAATCCTGATGGCTCCATTAACAAGTACAAAGCTCGCCTTGTTGCCAAAGGGTTTCATCAACGGCCTGGCATTGACTTCTCTGAAACGTTTAGTCCTGTTGTCAAACCTGCCACAGTGCGCATTGTTCTTAGCATTGCTGTCTCTCACAACTGGCCTCTTCGTCAGTTTGATGTGAACAATGCTTTCTTACATGGTTCTCTTACCGATGAGGTGTACATGGCTCAACCCCCTGGGTTCTCTGATCAGAATCATCCTCAATTTGTTTGTAGACTTCACAAATCAATTTATGGCCTGAAACAAGCTCCACGAACTTGGTACAACGCCCTTCACACCTTCTTGATATTTGTTGGATTTGTTTGCACCAAGTCCGATGAATCTCTCTTTGTTTACAATCATCACGGTGTGACTGCTTATTTCCTAGTTTATGTGGATGACCTAATTCTTACTGGCAGTGACAATGGCTTTCTCTCTCGATTGGTTACTGACTTAGCACATCAGTTCTCTGTTAAGGATCTTGTCTCGTTATCCTATTTTTTGGGTGTTGAAGTTCTCCGTACTTCGACATCTTGCTTTCTTTCGCAACGCAAGTATGTGACTGACCTCTTATCTCGTCACAACATGCTTGACGCTAAATCTGAACAGACGCCTCTGGCACCGGGCTCTAATTTGTCTCTTCATGATGGTAGTGGTCCTACTGATGCCTCCCAGTATCGTCGGGTTCTTGGTAGTCTCTAAACCCTTTACTTCTCACAAGACCTGATGTTGCCTTTGCTGTCAACAAACTGTCCCAATTCATGCATGCTCCAACTGAGACACATTGGGGTGCTGTCAAGCGCCTTCTACGATATCTTAATGGGAGTCGTCATCTTGCTTTGCATCTCAGGCGTGACTCTCCGTTGTCACTCCATTGCTTTACCGATGTCGACTGGGCTGGTGATTGCGATGATCGTACATCTACTGGGGCGTTCATCATCTTTCTTGGTTCCAATCCCATTTCTTGGAGCTCCAAGAAACAACGAACAGTTGCTCGTTCTTCCACTGAATCTGAATATAGGGCCATTGTTGCTGCTGCTGCTGAATTACAATGGACAAAATCCATTATTTCCTAGCTTTTTGTCCTTTTACCATCATCTTCACCTGTTCTCTACAGTGACAACATTGGGGCCACCTATCTCTGCTCCAATCCGGTCTTCCATTCCCGCATGAAACACATTGCTATTGATTATCACTTTGTACGTGATCTTGTTAAGTCGTCTCAACTACGTGTATCGCATGTCTCTTCCGCTGATCAACTAGCTGATGCGGTAACGAAGCCTCTGTCGAAGCCTCTAGCTGATGCGTTAACGAAGCCTCTGTCATGAACAAGATTGGCGTTGTAAACTGTCCGCCATCTTGAGGGGGCGTATTGAGAGTAATTATATTATTTGTACATTCTTGTATATTGTTTCTATCCCACATCGGGATTCCTAGATAGGTCTTCACATTGTAATTGTAAATATTACTCTCTTAGTCAAATGAATAAATATCTTTTGACCAATTCTCAATAAGAAATATCATTCAAGCAAATGGGAAAGTGTTATTTTCGTTGTGTAGAGAAGAAGAAGAAGAAGAGAGTGCTTCACACCTATTTTATGGTTGCAAGATTTCGACTCAAGTATGGAGCAATGTCTATAAATGGACTCGTGTTAACATGGTTCCACATTTTGACCCGATCATCCATTTTTTACAACATGGCCCATGCTTAGATCACATCACAGAGGTAATATGTGTCTATTATTTGGATTGGAATAGCTAGGACATTATGAAAAAACAAAAATGAGTTGGTTTTTTAAGGTAAAACATTTAGTTCTGCGTGATTAGAAAAAAACAGGAACTAGGTCATGGATAGTAACAAATAGGTCTGAAGCTACAATTCTTTCTTTTTTGAGTTGGCGAAATAATTTCAATTTTAATAGTAATTAGGAATTTATTAGGGTCATTGGTTATATTTTCCTTATAAGGACCCTGTCTGTTGTACTTTGATTCTTTCATAATAAAAATATTTTTTTGCCCGTAAAACCAAATCTTAAAATTGGATATATATTCATCCCGAGGTAGTATATAAAAATACCCAGGCTGAGTTTATTCAACGCCAATAAGTTTATAAATATAGTCCAACAAATATAATTTTAGGTGGGATAATGTATTTATTAACCAAACAAAATGTCCATCATTCCCTCAAAGTAAGGGGTACAAAGGTAATATCACATGAGAAGATCTTTGTACCACCCAAAAATGGAAAAAGGAAAAGGAAAAAGAAATTTAAAAAAAAAAGAAAAAAAGCCTTGTAAACCAGGGGAAGTCCATAGGCATTCCAATTATTTGATTTTACAGCCACTTCGGTTTGCCTCCAAGTACATAATAAGTAGGGCCATGTACTCATATTGCTAAATAAATTGAAATCAGATCGCATATTCCACACCTTACGCGGTCCCCACGCGGTGTTTTCTGTTGACTATAGCCACTTAGGATTTCGAATCATTCGGCCCGCCACTCTAATTAATGCGGGCTTTCTGTTCACAAGATTGGGCCTGATTTATAAATTTCAGTGAGGCCCATTATGAAGACTTGTATTTGCTGTGCATTGTGACGATCTCTTTTCTTTTTAATTTTGCAAGTAGACGCACCCTCAGCCTCAGCCATTGCCGTATTTACCTTTATCGATCTGAATATAGCTGCGGATTTGAATAGGAATATGAATAGTTGCTGCAAGTATCACAAAATACATAGTTCCACAACCATAACAATCATTAAGGGGCCGCTTGGTTAGTAATAAGGAATGAATATGATAATAGTAATGAAAATAGCGAGGAATGGAATGATAAAATGTAAAATGAATTCAGCCCAAAATGGGGAAGAATGATTCATTCTTTAATTTTGGAATATGAAGGCACTATTCAAGGAAAGAAAGTCATATACCGAACACATTTTTTGATTCAATTTCCATTACTCACTTTCAAGCCCCCAACCAAGCATTTATAAATGTCAAGGATATAAAACTAAAGAACGTCAAAGTAAAATATAAATCCACATTACACAGTCCTAAAATCCCAAATTCTATGTCTACAGGGTCTTCCAGGTTTCTTTTTAGGAAATTACATCACTTGGCATCTCATAACCTTACCAAACTCTTCATAGTTGATTTGTCCATCGCCATCAACATCAGCCTCTCTGATCATCTTATCCACTTCCTCATCAGTCAGCTTCTCTCCTAGGTTTGTCATCACGTGTCGTAGCTCAGCAGCAGAAATGAAACCATTCTGATCCTTGTCGAAAACACGGAATGCCTCTTTTAGCTCCTCCTCAGAGTCGGTGTCCTTCATTTTCCTGGCCATGAGGTTCAAAAACTCGGGGAAGTCAATGGTTCCATTACCATCAGCATCCACCTCGTTGATCATATCCTGGAGCTCAGCCTCAGTGGGATTCTGCCCTAGAGATCTCATAACAGTTCCAAGCTCCTTTGTGGTAATGCAACCTATGCATGATATATAACAAATGAAATTAATTGCAATAGGTACATGATGTACATTAGCATGAACAATTCCAGATCCGGGCATGTTAATATTTACTCAACTAAAAATTGTTCCTTATTAATAAACATACAGATAACATTGGAATCAACAGTCAAGAAGCTAAATTCACTCCTTCATATTTGCATGTTTTTGGAACTAGACCAATGAGATGGGATAAAGAAAATGTTAGCATTTAAAGAATACAACATAGATCGAAAGGAGACCCATCATTAACTAAGGAGGCACCACTTCATAATTTTTAAATGGTAATGGAAACAAATATAAGGTAACTGTGGTGGTTAATGAGAATAAAAGATGATCAATTCACCTTTGCGATACTTCATACAAGGTAATGAGACTCAAAATAAGTTAAATCACTAATCCGTTGTGATTAACTACCTCCCCTCCTATAATCATCTCCTCAATCATTCTATTATTCTTCAACCAACAATCATTCTTTATCTCTATGTACTCCAAGATTAGAGCAAAGCACTAACAATGTAATCATCATTCTCATTGCAGTTCACTGTTCCATGATCCTAATCACCATTTCCTTTGAAAATCTTGAACCAAGTGCCCCTAAGATAGGTTACAAGAACCAATGAAAATGAACTCGACGATCCTAACCAGATTTTGTTCTTGAAAATGCACTTTCTGACAAAAAGTTATTCAGCATTTTTACCTATGAATATAAAACCATCACATGCTCCAGCTTGCGAATTTGAAATGTAATATATAGAAGAATACTTTCTACACTAGACCATAGTTTTAATCATACAATACAGTACCATTTATGATCTATTTCCCAACTATACTCGGACAAGGAATTGATAACAGGAAAGAAGACAACCAAAGAATCATCTTTCGGCCTTCGGGGGTACTTCCTCCAAGTAATTGAACCTACTGTTCCAAACATTTGCAGGACAAGAACTGTAGAATCACTCAATGTCATTCCAATATACTAGAGCTCTTCATTTCTAACACCAATCTGTGATCCTTATACGATTGTCTATCATCCCAAATATCAGAGATGAAAGTATTCACAGTGAAAGTAGTTTATCCAAGCCAATAAATGCTAGGTACCACATGTATAACTTTTCACTTGATGAATTATCATCAATATTCAAATAAACCCCCAATTTTAAACCTTCCAAAATAGTATTAGTACAATAATTATCAAAAATCAAAATCTACAAAACCAGCACATTTAATCTGTTTAGCACAACAGTAATCAGTTTAATTTATCAAAGCCGTACTTTAAGATCACACACAAGCCCTGCAGCATAAACAGAACTTCGAAGAGCACATATCAGAGCTGGCAAAGAGACAGAAAAACCATATCCAAAATCCAGAAAATATACGCACAAAATTAGAGAAACAGAATAACACATACGAGGATCACATGCGATTGCGGTTTGCATACATGAAACTACATAACGCAAAAATGGGAAAAGAGAAGAGAGTCGCACCATCGCCGTCCTTATCGAATAGGCTGAAAGCCTCCTTAAACTCAGAGATCTGGTCGCCGGTCAACTGATCCGCCATTTCTGCAAATGCTTAATGATTTTCTCGGCTTTTTAAGCTGTTATTGATTCGGGGGGGTTTGAAATACTAGAAGAATTGAACGGGAGAGATTCAGAAAGACAGCGTTATTTATCAGCAATGCTGAGAATTTTCTTTTACTCGTACATGAGTTCGACTTTAATGTAAAAACGAATAAATAAATAAATAAAATTTTCTCAAAAATTAGATAAGGATATTCACTTTTAATTTAAAATATTCTCTCGGTGTCGATAAGATAGGCCATTTTCATTATTTATCCCAACATCTCATTTATGCGTTATTTAAATTTAAAATATCATAAATTTTCCGGTATATTAATATTTTATTACCAACCTTCCTTGTCATTTTATTAATTATATTATAATATAATAAAAGATAACTTTTTTTTAATTCTACAACAAACATTGACTTTTATAATTAACTAAAACTCTTGATTAGTTTTTTCCAATTTCCGAGGAGTAACATCCTTGTAAACTTTGTCAAATAAATGAAGTTTCACATTTATATTTATAATCTCTATAATTCAAAACCTATAAAAGATGATGTGTCAAATAATAAAATAATGTGATAATTGATGTAACAAAGCTACATTTCTCTATTTCAAATCCATATAATCTTATTCATTTGTAGTGTTGTTTTAATCTCAGCCATTGATTTTTTTACTATTTTCTATAAATTGTTACATCTCTTATTCATTTTTCATTCACTATTCTCTCTCTCTTTTTTATTTTTTTGCAGGTAATTATTTTGATTTATTGTGATTATTTATTTTGTGTTTCATATTTTGCAGATCATTCTCATATTTATTGATTTGTGTATATCATTCAAAAACCAATTATATTCCTTTTTTTTAACAAATCATTTGTATTGTGCGCACATGAAGAAGATTACTTACAAATGATTTGAAGAAATATAGATGTCTAGATCATTCTAATTGAAGCATATTCAGAAGGTATTCGTAGTTTCATTAGATCTTATTTGTCAATTTTTTTTTTCTATATCATTTGTTGTGTTCGATATAATAAATCAGGATTAATCGAACATCAAAGAGCGACACGTGTAATATTCGAATATAATAATCACACCCGGTGGATAAGTTACTTTTTGTTCGCCGACTCATCAGAATTGTTCGCTAGCCTATCGAACAAACATAACCAGGTCAGTATCTTCGAACTCAACTCTCCTGAGGAACCCAAGAGCGGCGAACATAAAGTACGACCGAACAGAAGATTAATTTCGACGGTCAATAAAGCTTCTTACTGACAATGTTTATACAAAGATGAATCTAGAAGATGAAATCTGAAACGTGGCGACATCTCTGGAGTTCTTGCATGATCCAGAAAATCCAGCACATGCTTTACCAATCCAGCTCATGCTTAACGAAGTACAAAATTAGAAGGAAAGAAAGGAAAAAGGGAGGCCGAAAAAGAAAAGAGAGAGAGAGATTGCCTATAGGAATTCCCTGGAGAGGTGAGGAACAAAAAAGAAGAGTGTTCATCCACATATCCAAAAAACCCTAGAACTCATTTACCAATCAGCATCGATTCATCTTCATAAGGTGTATCAGGAACTGTACGTGTAAAGCTCGAAATACTATATCCTGGCTTGGTATGCCCCCAGAGTAGTCATTTTCTTGACGAACTGGGTCAACAAATTCATCTTATTTACCGTTTATTTTACACGTATAAGTTTTGTTTGCGAGTTGTAATCAAATCAGCCACATAATACTCTCCATAAAAAACGACTCGCGACATCATTAATAACATGAATGTTATTATTTGTTCTTATTGTTTTTCAAAGTTCTAATAACATTTTTTGATTTTCAGATTTATATATTATTGTGGAGAAGATTGCTTTTGTAGAAGGAGGGGATTACACATGACTGAATACATGAAGATTATTCTATTTCTGCAATGAAGTCAATAACAACTTTGTAAGAAATTGATTAAATGAGTAAATCATTGTAAATTTGTATGTGCATTGTTCAAATGAATAGATCATTGTAAATGTTATTATTTTCAATTTAAATATTATGAGATTATGAGAACAATATTATATGTATATCAATCTAATACGAAGATCATCGTAAAAAGTTCATAAATTTTCGTTTAAGAATTAAATTATTGTACTTTTTTTTAATGTAAGTGGTGATAGATTCTTCAACCACTATATTTTAGTGTTAATTTGATAAAATATTTCAAGTTTGATTTAATTTTTTGGTGTAATATTTTTCGAACGAAATCCATTACTATGTTCAGATTATTTCAATGTCTGATACTTTTGCATAGTGAATAATAATACTATAATCATGTAACTTTTATTTATATATCAATATTCTTGCTTTAATTAAATATAATGTGTAATTAATTATAATTAATTTATAATATATTTACCAAAAATATAAAGTCAAATTCCATTTAATTATAATAATTAATGATAACTAATTTATAATATATTTATCAAAAATATAAAGTCAAAGTCCATTTAATTATAATAATTAATTATAACTAATTTATAATATATTTACCAAAAATATAAACTACTATATTATGAGATTATGTAAAATTGATTATTTTAATTTTAATTGCTTAATATTTCATACAGTTTTAGTCAACTAAACTAATATATTTAAAATTTTAAAAGGATATTATGTTTCTAGGATTTGTGAGAGAGATTGTATACCGTATTTATATATATATATATATATATATATATATTGTAAAGAGGATTAGTATACTGACAAGATAATTAAAAATGATTTGTTCAGTTTTTATTTTAATATTTATTAAAAAAATTAGGATGCCTCCGTTAAAATATGTTACAATTTGTGGTCAAAAGAAAAAACTTAAAGACAAATTGATTCCTTAATAGATCCTTGAAAAAATGTAGTATATTTTTTAGCATTAACTTAAGTAATACTAAATTAATAGTGTGGCCTATCAATATATTTGCAATATATGACTTTTTCTCTTTTATACACCTTGAAAAGTGATACTTATTAAAAATATTACTACTATCATTGAATATGCTCATGAAATATGATAAAAATTGAAGCTAAATCTTGAATATAAGTTAATATATTTGGGTGAATCACATCAATAATCACGTTTGAAGCTAAGTAGCAATATAAATTTATTTATTTATTTTAGTATTCAAGCTTGACATAATGCATAAATCAAGAAATAATTAATAACAAATCTATATAAAATGAAAAATCCATAACATCCCATAATAATGTCAATTATTTTTTAATTTAAGTATATAAATATAATTATATGAAAAAAATTTAGAAATTTAATTAAATTCGAATGTTGACTTTTTCTCTTTTATTATGAACATTATTGAGTAATTTTAGGTGTGAATTTATCAACACTAATTTCTTGGGTATATATGTTTGACTCATTTTTATTAATTAAATAAACATCAGTGTTCAATGTATCAATTGGTTCAAAAAAAATTAAAAAATAATACGTGGAATCTAAGATTTGAAAATTCGACTTAGTTGATTTTTTTAGATGGTAAAAATTTGACAGAATGCATAAAACAAGGCATAATTAATAACAATCCATATAAAATGAAAGTCAATAACATTCTATAATCATGTCAATCATTTATAATTTAGGTATACAAATATAATTTTAGGCATTAAAAAGTAATAACTTAATTCTCTCAATTATAATTATACATATATATATTGTGGATATGTCTTTAATAGTGTCTTCTCACTTATACATGTTTATATATTCTTTATAGTGATATAGTTAATTATTAATTATTTAAAATCATCTCATTTAAGAAAATAAATGATGCGTAGTTTTAAAAAAACTTGATCAAATCACAATATATTATCTAAAAATGTGATTTAAGGAGATTAATATTTTTTAAATTATGGATTAAAGTTTAAATTACAATACATTCAAAATTTAAAATTTAAATATACCCTCAAGATAGCGAAGATTATGGAATTGATTTTTTAGAATTATGTACCGATAATTATGGATCGAAATATTTCATGGCAGCCAATAATTTTTTTAAGAATCATAGGTGAATATTAAGTTTTTTTTCCTATGTATAGGTTTATAATTGATTATAAATTAATATTAAATATACAAGTCAAACCATATTTAATTAAATGCAATATTTTTTTAATTCTCTTGTCTAATTTATTTAAATATTTTAGATAATGTATGTGTATTAAAATATATGTAAATGTAAATCATCTGATTATTAAATAAAATAATGATTTTTTTTTGTTAGGTATTTAAATGTACATATTAAGAGGAATAATTAAATTATTTAGTAGCAGATTCTTAAAAAGTATCAGGCGTATGAACATTTCAAAAAATTCTATGTACTTTTTCGTTTAAATTTTTATGGATTTATTGACATATAAGTATTATAATTTATTTATCTTTAATTATAAATTTAAATTATTAAAGAACTAAAATGAATATAATATCTTATCATGATTAATTCTTAAAGTAATAGTTTTTTCATGGATAATATTTTTTTTAATGGAAAAATATTGATTATTTAATGTTACCATTTTTCATATTTGTAATTTTTAGTGTTACACGTACCGTCCTCCAACATGATTGTTAAGTTATCTCATTCATGATGAACTAATACTTCTTATTTCGCATAATTACATATTTTTGTAATTAAATATATAAATTGGTATAATTAATCTTGATATAAGCTTACAAAATTTATAGCAATGTACAATTAATAAATGAAAAAACGCGTCAAATTTAAAAAATTCAGATATTTATATTTAATTAATAGATATAAACCACGTACTTAAAATGGTTAATTGGATATAGTAAAAAATATATTCATTACATAACGAAATTTGTGGAAATTGATTAGTTGACCAAATATCCAAAAGTGATTGCTAAGGTACAATTAATAAATCTACAAATTTTCTGTTATACATACAAATGAAGTTATTGCTACCATTTAAAAATCTCTTTCATTGCAGGATTTAGGGTTTAACGTGAAATGTACACGTATAAATAATTGTATGAGAAAATACTTCTTTGAAAATACGTATGTTTAGACTCCATCATTATTGACGGTAAATATATATCTTTACAAGTAAGTTTTTGCATATGGTGAATAGTGGGAAACTATCATTTTAAAGCCCGTAACTTAGGAAAAGTGGCAATTTAAGGACAATAAGCTTCAGTTCGGGGAAAGTAGAATATTTATCTTTTTTTTTTTGGCAAAAGTAGGACATTAACCTTTTAAAAAAAATTAGGACATATAAAATAAAAATAAAAAATCAACTAGAACATTAGCTTCTATTTTATTGGCTCTCTAGAGTTAAAATACTCTATGTCAATTTTAAAATAATATATGTTAGTATAAACATACACATTTTCTCTTATGTGAAGAATTATATTTATTATATATTTGACTCAATTACAAAAAAAAAAAAAACCATAAAAACTCAATCAAATGCACAACATAAAATTAGTTAGTTTAATTTTAACATTAAAGCGTTAACAAATTTTATGGTGAAATAATGACTTTGCTTCAACTTAACTGAATATATTCAATTATTTAGTTTAGAATTACTTACATTATCACTTTTAATATATCTCTAATATTATTTATTACAATGTCAGCTTAATGGAAGGACAGTAAGTTTCAGTTTTGAAAAGTAGGATATTAACTTTTCTTTTGACAAAAGTAGGATATTAATTTTTATTTTTTTGACAAATATACACCATTTCTCTCACACACACAGGCCTAAATTTCCAAAAACCTTAAAATTTACGGTCCTACTTTGCGAAAACTCAAAATTTATGAACCTAATCTTGCGCAAACTAAAATTTTACTAGCATACGCCAAACTGAAACTATCTAACATACTTTTCCAAAACTGAAACTTATTTTCCTTAAATTGTCATTTTTTTTCATTGTTACAGACATAAAAAAATACTTTTTCACGTTCAACTACATAATGTTGCGATTATGATGGAAAATAAAAATTACAACTAATATTGTTTACAAATATGTGGTTAGAAATTTGTGATTTTAAACATTAATTTATTTTAAAATTAAATTTATTTTGTTAATGTATTAATATTCTCTTATTCCGTGTTAAATAATTACATCTTTTTTTCTTTTAAATACAATTTACATAGTAAATTAATATATTTTTTATATTTTACATATTTAAAATATAAAAAATATCACTATTATTGAATATAATTAATTTAAGTTAAATAAAATTTTGAAGTATTTGATCAAAGTTTAATAATGTTTGCAAAATGAAGTTTTAGTCTGGAGCTAATAGAGAGTTGTTTTCTATTGATTTTCTCTATTAAATGTTCAGGATTACCAAACCACCGTTTCATTTTGAAGGAGGGAGTATGAAAATTTTGTATCTCGGTTCGGATGGGAGATCTTGCAACTATAAAATAAATGTTGTTTACAAATAATTTTTTCAAAATTTATAATTTAGAGTGTGTGTACATATATATATATATAAATCTAAATTTGTGGATTCATTTGTTTTTTATAAAATCATCAACTATAATAACATATAAAATCATATTTTGCATATTTGAATTATATTTTTATTTTTAATATTTTGTGAGTTATACATTATTTAACCATAAGAAATATTAAATAATAAAAAAATATTAAAATATTATTAATTATTTTTTAAAAAAATTTTTTAAATCAGTCCGTGAAATTTGCGGGGCTAACACTAGTTATTTATAAAATCTATCTTTTTTTAATAAAAATTCATTGTATAAAAAATATTTTTTTTAAATAGTGATAATTTTTATATATAATAATAATTATTTTGTTATATAATAATTGAGTGATGTTTGTGTGCACCAATTGCACGGTATAATTGGATTCAATTTTAATTTGGATGAACCATGAACCCTGAATCTTAAACCCTTTACCCTAAACCATGAACTCTAAACCTTAAACCATGAACCATTCGGGTATGGTGAACCATGAACCACTCGGGTCGAATCGGGTTGGGTCCGGGCCAGGTATAAAAACCCCTAAACGTAAACCCTAAACCTTGAACCATTCGGGTCGGGTAAATCATGAACCATTCGTATCGGGTTCGGGTCGAGTTGGGTTCGGGCCGAATAAAAAAATTGGAAAAAAAAAACTTAATAAAAAAAATCCAATAATACCAATTCTAAATTGGTGCAATGGGCACACAAATATTTGCCATAATAATAATATATTTTGTGTATATTAATAATATTAAAAAAATAAAATTAACTATAAATTCAAATTCACGCAAGTTATACCCCCAAAATGAGGGCCGAAAAAAAGTGGAAAAATGCGGGGGGGAGAGAAAAGGACATTGACTATTCAACGGCACATAAAACTAATCCAACTTGGTTGTGGGCCAGCCAACAGGATTTGGGGCATGACTATTGACTCATGATCTAAGCTTTTCCAATTCAATGGTAGGCCTGCTGTGTGATGCAGGTAATTATAAAAACAAAATAAAATAAAACAGATGAATTATTGACGAAATTCTCATATATCTTTATTGACAAAGTATGGGTCGAACAAGTTTCACATGAGAATTTGTGAAATTAGTTGATATTTCATGAACAAGTTTTGTACTATGAACTTGAAATATTAATTTGACTCATTTCAACAATTTCAATTCATTTTTATAGCACTAAACTTGATCTGTATCACTTTAGAATTTAATAAGTATGATCCCATTTCCGTATTCACCTCAGAACGAAAGAGGCAATGAAGATGAGAATGAGATCACCTATTTCATAATTGGTATATATTTCACTTTATATTTTATAATATGGATGAATGACACATAAAAAATAATAAAAAATTCAACAAATCACCATAACTTGAGTTCATATGTTAAAAATTAGAAGGGAAAACACCAATAAAATACGAAAAGTGAAATAAGGGAATCGAATCAATACATATGCTGTGTAATACTGTGAATTTAATTTTCTTTTTCTTTTACATTAATTTCAAATTTAATCACATGCATGCTTGACAAATAATTGTTTAATTGTTTTTTTTTTAAGATTCAGACCACCAGATCAATCAACGTATCCAATTTAATTTTAAAAATATTAGTTATGAGTTTTAGATTTTTCTTTAAAAATCATTAGCATGTTAAAATTAGAAAGAAAGAAAAATCTCAAAAACAAAATTTTATATGCACCAATTATATTATGTAACTCAGAAATTTTTTTTTAAAAATACAAATTATTTAATTAAAAGTGCAAAATATTTTTATTGAAAAATATAAATGTTTCAGTGAAAATAATTTATACATTTTTAAAATATACTTAAATTACAGTATAACCTCTATAAATTAATATTCGATAAATTAATAATCAGGGTCGGTCCTGGGAGTGTGTGGCATGTGCCGTCGCACAGGGCCCCACGCCGCCTAGGTGGAAGGCACAGTGCGTAGTATCAATGAGGTGAAGGGTTAGACATCTGTCAATCGCGAATTTTTTCTTATAATTTTTCTTCTGTTTTAATTTCTATTCCAATCTAATCTAATCTAAGTGGAAGCCGCAGTTCGTTTGATATTTTCTTTTTTTTTTTTCTTTTTCTTTCTTTTTTATTATTTTCTATTTCTCAAAAATGTTTTATGCATCTTAGATATATATGTTAAAAACTTATCTTTTTAATAATGTATTTTTAGTCTTGGTTATAAATTTTACTTAATAACTATTCAGTACCCATATATTTTTATATATAATTTAATTTATTTATTTTACTATCAATTATTTTATTTTTATAAAAGGGCCTAAATATTTTTTTGCACAGGGTCCTTTATATTGTTGGACCGGCCCTGTTAATAACCTCACTAAAATAATATTTTTCTCCGGTCCCAACTTGAGCCCCAAGCGTAAATTAATAATTTTGATATTAAAAAGATAATAATTTTTTTAAGACTCCTATATAATACAAGGGTCCCATCAACATCATAAATTAATAATCTCATAAAATTACAAATATAACTAAGACAACTTAATAAAATTGTTGGAATTTAGAGGCACGTAAACACGTAATACATGCGCAGCGGAAATAAACAGTTCACCAATAATGAACAATTAATTGAATAATTAAATACGAGTAAATGTAAATGAAATTCTTACAATGAATTGTTATACGATTTTTCTACTATGGTATCCACGTAATCCCCAATCACGAACTTGCACAGATTTGTCAGCGTTGAATCCCGAGATGAATTTGCTAGGAAAATTCTAACTCTAGATCTTATGGAGAATAATGAATTAACGTTGTTTGTGAATTCTCAAGAACTTGTATATATAGGGAGGCTCAGCTTAAATCTTAAGCTAGCCTGATTGAGAAATAAAATCTCTAATCATTAATTAAATTAAATCCCTTTAATTTAATTCCCTAAATATAAATCTCTACGGATTTAAATTACATATATGTCAAATCTCTACGATTTGATTCCATATATATTAAATCCTACAATAATATACCATATATTATTATTGGAAATTCCTATTTAATTAAATCTAATTTAATTAAACATTAGTAATAATTAATTCCAAATTAATCTATTATTAATTAATTCTCCACAAATTAAATATTAAATCCAATTTAACATTTAATCAACCAACTATAATCCGTAAAAGGGAACTACCTGTTGTGTGACTCATAGGCCCTCATATATCGAGCGATTAGTCAAACTAACGGTCTTAATTGAACCCTAGACAATAAATCAGACATTCTCAATATATGAGGTACGTTGCAGAAAAGTGCAACTACCAGAATCAAAAAACATGGGCTATTACGATTTCCTCCTTTCATTCGCGAATACTCGATTAAGTCTTGAACATGATGAAGTGTCTATTCAAATAACTTGATCTATTTATCTCTAATCACTAATTGATCATGTATGCCACACTTAGCCACAAAGTCTAAGTTGATGTGCATCGGCCGATGACTTTGATCCAATTATGATGAGAAGATGAGTATTCTTCCTAAATCCACATTTGAGGAATGAATCCTATTTTTGGCTAAACTACCACGCACATGCACTTCGTGATGAATCCAATCCAAGTCTGTATCTGCCCATGGAAGGGTGCAAACATTGGTCATGGTCAAAGTTCATTACTCCACACATGTCGTGCGTATTGACTAAAATCGAATTAACCGATCGAACCAAACCGAATTTTCAAGTTCGGTTCGATTATTCGGTTTTCGGTTCGGTTTCGGTTTTAAATTTTAGGAATTTCGGTTTTCGGTTCGATTCGGTTAATTTTCGGTCAAAAACCAAAAAAAAACCGAAAATATATTATTAAATATATAAAATATTAATTATTATATAATTTTTTTTAAATTACTTACCACTTACCAGGGGTCCAGCCGTCCAGGCGTATTCAGTACACTACTCAGTATTGTTAGGGTTTCAATTTTCAATTTTTCACTCACGGTTCTCCTCTCCCACTCCCACCGGTAAAAACCCTTGGTCGCCGCTTCCACCAACCGCCGCTTTCCTACCATATACCATATACGCCTCTTCTTTATGGGCTCATAAAATTTCAAGACTCAAGAACGACAAGACGAGTGTTGGGGATTATCTTTGAAAAAGTATGCTTTTTACTTTGTATAATCTAAACCTGAATTTCGGACTTATTTATGAAATAAATTGTTTATCACCGATGCTTTAAATATGATTTAATGTTATATATATTTATCGCATAACTGTTCAATAATTAAAGACGTGTTTATGTTTGTAGTTAATTTAGTGATACCCGATCACGTAAGATTAAATTCCAAATCCCCTTGTAACTATAAGTACGCCATTTACCTAGATGGAAATGAACAACCATCGCGAAAAGGTTGAGGTGTAAGGCTCAGATTGGTTTTGTCTTGACCAAGAGATTACACTAGTGCATGTGATCTTGCTTGAATAGGACCTAAGGAGGTTCGAACATGGAAGAATTAAGTGGTTCGTTGTTTCTTAACCTTCGTCCCTGAAATAGGATCACGTGGGATCGGTAACTATTGCTTTGACTTATCATGGGTAGCGAATGAGGAGAGATTCAATACGTATTTTATCTTGGGCAATATTATTGGTCACATGTGATTGCTAAGATTTAATACGAAGAATCGTGTGCAAGTACGCTTGCTTGATTTGCCCTTTGGGGAGGTTCATAAGTTTTATCATACCAAATCTTGCAAGTGGAATTTGTTTCCGTATGGATAATAATGTTGAACCGTTCCTCGACCAAGGACAAAAGATATTAATTAATGGAAAGCTATTTAAATTGGCTTGAATTAATTAATGGGCTAGATAATCTTAAACACGAAATAATGACCGGGAGCCATATTTTGTAATATGGGTTAAGATGGATAGTGCAATATTAATTATGTAGTGGGATTAATTAATATTTTGGGCTTGAATTATATTGTGGCTCAATATTAGATATTCAAGATCCATTAGAAGGTCCAATCTTAATTCTCCTAAAGGCCCCCTGAGTAGCCCAACATATAGTCCAATTTGAAAAAAGGTGATTAAAATAAAATAAATATTGTTGCTTATATTTCCTCATTAAATTGAAAATTATGAATAAAAGAGGAGAAAAGATTTTCTTTTGAATTTTGTTATGGAATGAAGATATGTATTCTTGGAATACAAGATTATCTCATTAAATTCAAGAAATCTCCCACTTGGTTATTCATTAAGAGATTTTAAAAATTTTTGGAAAAATAGAGGGCAAGAAAGATTTTCTTGATTTTCTTGAAAAAAGATATTATGGAAGATATGTATTTCTTGAAATACAAGAATATCTCATAAATTCAAGAAGATCTAAATCTTGGAATCTTGCTCAAATTTTTAAAAATTATACCATAAAATAGAGGAGGTGGATTTTTGTGGAATATTTTAATTATGGGAAAAAAGAATATATGGGATATATTCAAGATTTCTTGGTGACCAAGAAAAGTCTTTTTCCCACATTGAAAAACCACCAAAATTTCGTGCCCCTCCTCTCCTATAAATAGGGGATGATTAGTTCATTCCCAAGTACAATTCCATGTCTTTGGAAATATTAGCAAATCAATTGGTGCAACAAAGTTTATTTTTTTCCTTTTGTTAATTGTTCAAAGTATCCTTCCACGGATTGTCGAACAAGGGCTAAGGGAATACTTGGGAAGTCCTTTTGGTTAGTCCGTCCGACCAAAGCCACCGCCATCCCGAGAGGTACGTTTTTTAGAGATTCGCATGCGTAGGTTTTTATTGGCTTTTTATATGCATGATATGTTGTTGTAATTATTATTTGAATTAATATAGGATTAATTCATGCTAGTAATAATTAATGAATTAAATTTGTATTTAAATATTCACCCGAATAGATGCGAATCATTTCAACAACCGTATCGAGCTTTTTGTTTGCTCAATTTTTTAAATTGTAATTTAATTCACGGACATTAAATTTGAAAATGGATAGTAAAACTGTTAGATCTGTTTTGCAGGTATCCAATTGTCATGGATTTTAATGTTTTATTTTGCATGCATATAAACTGTGGTTTTTTAATTCGATTCATTCGGATTTGTTTTGCCTCGTGAGAAAATCCACGAGTAGACTAGGATTTGTTTGATTTGATCAATGTAATAGACTAGTCTAGATCTAGGTTTATTTATTTTTTGTAAATAAATTGTAACCGGTCGGGAACGAAGAGATGAAGAATTAAAGGACGAAATCCAGAACCAGGCGTAGGCGGCGCGGGCGCGCGCTGGCACGCGCATGGGCGCAGGGCGAGGCTGGGCGGGCCGAGCGCGCGCGAGGATGCAGGCCGGCGCACGGGCGGTGCGTGCTCCAGGCCGGGCGGACGCCGCGGGCGCGCGCACGGGCGCGCGCGGAGACGCGGGCGAGGCCGATGTCACGGGCGAGGCGAAGGCGGGCGAGCGCGCGCGCGCGGATGCGCGCGGGTACGCGCGTCGCCTGCCGAGGACTGCCGACCCCTGCCGACTCCTGCCGAGGCGTGCCGAGGCGCTGGCGGGCGTGGCCTGCCAGGCGGTGCCGAGGCTGCCTAGGCTGTCCTAGGCCAAGCGGCCGGCCGGATGTTGGCGTGCATCCGGCCGCGAAGCCGCTTGGCGTGGCGGTTCGAGACGAAGTATTTTTTTCGAGACGAACGAAAGTGGGAGAAATTCGAGACGTGTTTCTTCAAGATCAAGCCAAGAAAAATCAAACCATGACAATTGGATAATTTGTGCCCAATATGTTTATTTTTTGTTTTTGCTTGATTTATTTGTGCTATCTTATGCTTTATTTAATTTGTTTAAATGTGTTTGCATGAGGGTTGCCAAATTGAAAAATCTCAACTTCAAAATTACTAAGTATGTTTTAAATAATTAATTGACAATTTTTTATTAGGATAATAAAATTGAATTAATTTTGACCTCCATGATTTATTTATTCGGGGACGGTCAAAAGATAGGTTTCACATGAATGAATTCTAACGGATGATTGTGGGTTATTACTAGTGGCTGCACGATGAAAAGGCTCGATCAAAGCGAAATAGTAATCAGTATTTAATCATGGTTATTACTTAGGTATAAAATTGATATGCATATACTTCCCCAAGTTCAATTTTATATTGGTCAAGGGGGAGCCAACTATTAACTGGATATTAAAGGTTTGTAAATCGTTTTGTTTGTAACTTTTTGAATGTGTTTAAATAATGACCCACCCCACGCGGGTTTATTTAAATTTTTTGAGATGTTGGTGATGCATGTTCATATTTTTTTTTGAGATTTTAAAATATGATGAAATGTGATTGAACCTTGTGATATACTTGTGCTATTGCATATAGTTGTTTAATTCAACACTAAGTTACCTTTTAATCCAATTGTTATTTTACTTAAAGTCAATACAATATGTATGGAAACTATATTGATTGGAAAATTATAATTGTCCTAAGCGCAAAAAGCACAAGTGGATTTTGACACACAAAAATCGGATGAGCCAACCGACGAAAGTCAAAAAACGGGACTCGTCGGATCACCTTATGAGAGAAAATTTGAAATGGTGGAGGAAAAAACCCGTAAGGATTACATCCTCAAAATAGATGGCCCATCCGAACAAACTTGAGATTTCGAAATGCAGATTATGATCTAGAGACTCGAGATGAATTTGGTACTTCATTTCGCCCGTAAAGGTTTTTGAGCATTTTGGCCTCATTAAAAAATTAATTTGTTGCAAACTTTTGGACTCGGCAGAAATGATGATAAGGCACCAAACTCAAGCTTTGATTGACAAGTGGTCCGTCTTCATCTTCTAGGCCAAGGGTAGGCAAGATAAAGAAGAGGACCATTAAGCAATAAAACTCAATTGTTGCCAAGAGGGCAATGGTAAGATGAGGAATGCTCGTTGAGTCAAGGAAAATCCAAAAAGAGGAAGTGCTTAAAATTTTGCGGAGAGAGGACAATAATTACGGAAAAAAAGGTAATTCTCACACACTAGTTGTTGAAACTTGTTTAGCGGTGTATACTTTCATTTTGGGTGGTTGATCTGAGATCCACTAATCATGTCAACCACGGGTTCTAAATGATCCCAAGAACGTAATGGGAGTGAGATCCTCATCACACCGGGCAACGTTAAAAAGTGGCGAGATATTGCAATCTACGGTAGTAACGATTATTGCAATACTACGCAAGTAGTAGAGACATTGCAAAGCTACACGAGTAGCGAATTAAAGCGATGGGAGAAGTGCACCTATCTTTTGAAGATCTGGTTTTTTTGAGATTATCTTTATGTTCCAAGTTTTAGAAAGAATTCACTTTCGGTTTCTAAAATTCGATTAAAGGACACTAAGTTTCTTCTAATAAGAATGACATCATTTTGAAATGATGAGTGTGTAAATACGGGACATTGATGGAAAATCTCTATACAATTTAATGCACACCACTCACTTAAATGTATCCTATAACACATCAATCGTTTTCCGAGAAAAGAAAACGTTTCATCGGGGCGTGAACGAGACACTTTTTGGCATCTAAGATTAGGTCATATAAATCCAAAAGAGGATCCAAAGGTTGGTGAAAGATGGTTCCTTTGGGAGCGTCTCCAAGTTGAATCGATTCCAACCTGCGAATCATGTTTGGAGGTGATATGACCAAGATGGCATTTGGAGCCAAGGGAATGGGGCTAAAGAAGTGTTAGAGATCGCGTTCACATAGATGTATGTAGTCAAATGTCAACCAAAGCAAGAGGAGGTTATGAGTAATTTTATTGATGATTACTCAAGGTACATTTTCCTTATGAAGCATGAATCGAGACCTTTGAGAAATTCTAAAGAATTTAAGGCTCAAGCAGAGAATCATATGGAAAAACGTATCAAGTCTCTA
Source organism: Stenogyne calaminthoides (assembly GCA_037126765.1). Classification (NCBI taxonomy): domain Eukaryota; kingdom Viridiplantae; phylum Streptophyta; class Magnoliopsida; order Lamiales; family Lamiaceae; genus Stenogyne; species Stenogyne calaminthoides. The sequence goes on along the minus strand of JBBCBC010000013.1, from coordinate 35,218,615 downwards.
CGATATGATCGTGAAGCGAATACCTCAAAGAATGAGTTTTTGTACTACTTATCTCGATGAAGGGATTGTATCCCACTCATCGATCGGAACCCCTCAACAAAGCGGGGTTTGCAGAGCGAAAGCAAATAATTTTTTGAAATGGTTAGATCAATGATGAGTTATACGGATCTTCCCGAGTCGATTCGGGGTCATGCCTTTGAAAAAAAATGACTTATATTCTCGAACTTGGTGCTATCCAAATCAGTTCCCGTAACCCCCAAAGAATTGTGGACCGGACGCAAGTCTAAGTATGAGACACATGAGAACTTTGGGGTGTCCGACCCACGTGTTGGACAAGGAAACCCAAAATTGGATCCTCGATCGAAATTAAAAATTTTTTTGTAGGATACCCCGAGGAACAAAAGGGTGAATGTTCTATAGTTCAAGATCAAAAGGTGGACATCAAGACCCACTTTAGATTTTGGAAGAAAACTATAGAACCAAAGAAAACCCAGTGAGATTACCTTAAATGATTTAGAGGGCAAACCTCGGTCCGATCGTACTAGATGATATACCAAACTGGGGCCTCGTTATAGTGGGAGGGTTGTTACCAGAGATTCATGGGAATAGGAGAGTCCTCGGACTTGATTTAAGACCTTTGGACATATAATGAGGCACTCCAAGATAAGGATGGATGGTTTCTTGGCAAACAAAGAATGAAAGGAAGTGGGTTCTATGTTTCAAAAAAGGGGACAAGTCGAACCACTTAATGGGGTCAAACCCATTAGATGCAAGTGGGTATATAAGAGGAAAAGAGGATCGGACGGGAAGGTTGAAACCTTTTGAAGCAAGACTAATGGCGAAAGGTTATACTCGAGAAAAGAATGGGATTGATTATGTGGAAACTTTTTTTAGCCCATAGCCATGCTTAAGTCCATCCAGTATTCTCTTATCGAAGCATCTTTTGAAATGGCAAATGGATATCAAGGCGTTTTTTAACTAAGTCTTGATAAAGAGATCCATATGCAACAACCCCTAGTTTTCATTGAAACAGCCAAGAACACCCGATTTGTAAAAGCTCAAGAGGTCCATTTACGGACTCAAACAGCATCCGAACTTGGAACCAAAGTTTTGATCATATTATAAAGTCTTATGGGTTTTGATCAAAAACGAGTTTGAAAGTTGTGTGTATAAAAAACGTTTCGGAATCTGAGATTTATTCTTAAGATTGTCGTAGATCACATTGTGATCATCGGGAACGATGTGAAGGTGTGATCGGGGCGTAAGGGCATGGTTTTCAAAAATATTTTTGATATGAAAGACTTAGGGAAAACCGGACACATCCTTGGGATCAAGATCACAAGAAAAGGATGGTCGGGTTATCGCAAGTTTCATACATAGACACCGGTTTTGAAACAATTCAAAGATGCAAGATTCCAAGAAAGGATTTTACCTTTTCGGACTTGGAATCCATCTATCCAAGAAAATGTTCCCTAAGGCGAAAAGGAGATAGATGACATGAAAGGTATTTTGTGCTTCTTCGGAAACCTTATGTATGCATAATTGTGTACGAGACCGGATATATGCTTTTTAGGCATGGTAGCAAGATATCGAGTAACTTCAGGAAATTTATTCGAATTACGCTTAAAAAACATTCCAAGTTTCGAAAAGAATCCGGGATAGAATGTTGATTTATCACCGATACTCCAATCCCCATCGGCCATACATGGACTCGGATTTCCAATCAAGTTTAGATTCCGTAAATTTGGTTAGTGTGTTTCCATTTGGGAAGTGTAGCCATCAAATGGACGAGTGTGAAAAAAATGCATCACCGACTCAACCATGGGACTCGGGTAAGTAGTTTATTTGTGAATAATTGAAAGAACCGATTGGGCTCTAGATCTTCTTAGTGGACTTGGATGGTGTTATGAATTTGTCTAGCAATATTTGCTAAAGCAATTTAAATTCAAGAGAACCAAGAGTCCACGAGTCAAACAAACACATTAAAGGAAAGACATCTTATTTGAGAAATCGTTAAGAGAGGAGATATAGATGTGGCAAAGATAGCGTCCGAGATGTTTTAGCAGATCCATTCAAAATGAATACATTCGGAGAGACATGTGAGTGGAATGGGTGTCAAGACCGTTGCTAATCTGCTGAAAGTATAAGTGGGAGAAATTATTAGGTTAGTGTAGGTGACATTAGATGTCACGGACTACTCGAGACGTGTTGTAGTATACTTAAAAGCGGACTTTGAGTATAAGTGGGAGATTGTTGGGGATTATCTTTGAAAAGTATGCTTTTTACTTTGTATAATCGAAAATTGAATTTCGCACTTATTTCTTTGAAATAAATTGTTTATCACCGATGCTTTAAATATGATTGAATGTTATATATATTTCTTTGCATAAATTTCAATAATTAAATGACGTGTTACATCAGTAGTTAATTTAGTGATACCCGATCACGGAAGATTAAATTTTGTCCCTTGTAACTATAAGTACGCCATTCATTTACCTAGATGAAATGAACAACCATCGCGAAAGGTTGAGGTGTAAGGCTCGAGATTGGTTTGTCTTGACCAAGAGATTACACTAGTGCATGGTGATCATTTGAATAGGACCCTCTGAGGAGGATAAATTCTTCAGAACTGAACATGGAAGAATTAGACCTCAGTGGTTCGTTGTTTCTTAACCTTCGTCCCTGAAATAGGATCACGTGGGATCGGTAACTATTGCTTTGACTTATCATGGGTAGCGAATCAGAGAGAGATTCAATACGTACTTTATCTTGGGCAATATTATTGGTCACATGTGATTGCTAAGATTTAATACGAAGAATCGTGTGCAAGTACGCTTGTTTGATTTGCCCCCTTGGGAGGTTCATAAGTTTTATCATACCAAATCTTGCAAGTGGAATTTGTTTTAGTATGGATAATAATGTTGAACTGTTCCCGACCAAGGACAAAAGATATTAATTAATGGAAAGCTATTTCAGTGGCTTGAATTAATTAATGGGCTAGATAATCTTAAACACGGGAAATAATGACCGGGAGCCATATTGACTGTAATATGGGTTAAGATGGATAGTGCAATATTAATTATGTAGTGGGATTAATTAATATTTATGGGCTTGAATTATATTGTGGCTCAATATTAGATATTCAAGATCCATTAGAAGGTCCAATCTTAATTCTCCTAAAGGCCCCCTGAGTAGCCCAACATATAGTCCAATAACTGAAAAGGTGATTAAAATAAAATAAATATTGTTGCTTATATTTCCTCATTAAATTGAAAATTATGAATAAAAAGAGGAGAAAGATTTTCTTTGAATTTTGTTATGGAATGAAGATATGTATTCTTGGAATACAAGATTATCTCATTAAATTCAAGAAATCTCCCACTTGGTTATTCATTAAGAGATTTTTCGAAAATTTTTGGAAAATAGAGGCAAGAAAGATTTTCTTGATTTTCTTGAAAAGATATTATGGAAGCTATGTATTTCTTGAAATACAAGAATATCTCATAAATTCAAGAAGATCTAAATCTTGGAATCTTGCTCAAATTTTAAAAAAATTATACCATAAAATAGAGGAGGTGGATTTTTGTGGAATATTTTAATTATGGGAAAAAGAATATATGGGATATATTCAAGATTTCTTGGTGACCAAGAAAAGTCTTTCCCACATTGAAAAACCACCAAAATTTCGTGCCCCTCCTCTCCTATAAATAGGGGATGATTAGTTCATTCCCAAGTACAATTCCATGTGCTGGAAATATTAGCAAATCCACATACGTGGTGCAACAAAGTTTATTTTTTTCCTTTTGTTAATTGTTCGCGAGTATCCTTCCACCGGATTGTCGAGCAAGGGCTAAGGGAATACTTGGGAAGTCCTTTTGGTTAGTCCGTCCGACCAAAGCCACTGCCATCCCGAGAGGTACGTTCACGTAAACCCGTAGATTCGCGATCGTAGGTTTTACGTGGCTTTTTATATGCATGATATGTTGTTGTAATTATTATTTGAATTAATATAGGATTAATTCATGCTAGTAATAATTAATGAATTAAATTTGTATTTAAATATTCACCCCGAATAGATCTGTGCGAATCATTCCCCAACAACGAGTAGACCGGCTGAGACCAGCCCACCCGCACGCCGCCCCTGCAATTCTTCAAGGTCCAGTTCCCATTATTATTTGCAATCTATTGTTTTCTCTTTTGTTCTGGATCCTATTTAGTATTTGCCTGTAGTAATAGTTGTGCTGCTACTTCTTTTTAATGCTTTGAGGATGTGATGCTGTGATTATTTTTAGTACTGCTATTCATGCCTTCATCCACTAAAATCCTCAGGATAGTTTTTAGTATTGTTGTTCATGCTGTGATGCTTACTAATTTGAATTAAGAAACAACAGAATAGAGGAAATGTACTCTTTAACATACATTATTTCCTTTTTTCCAATTAAGAATGTCATGGACTCATGGATTAACTGTAAAGAAATTAATATAGCAGTTGTATCTAATAAATTAATACATATGGTGGCTGTTTATAATAAATTATTACTGTAAAATGTCAAAATTTTAAAATGGAAAAGAGATTAAGAACTCAGTTTGCCAATTTTATTTCTCAGTTTCTTATTTACCAATTTTGTTTCCCAGATTCTTATTTTCTGTAACTAACACAATTTATTGGCAATTACCAATTCAGGCTTTCTTAATTTTTATAACTAAAACTAAAATATATGATGGTTTATTGTAGATGTCAAGCTCACTAGGAGAATCTGGAGGCATTGATGGAAATGGAAGCAATGACATCTCACAATCACTACCACTGACTGAGGATGCAAGTCATGCAACTCAAGCTTCTCAACCTTCAAATGTCACTCTACCACCAAGACCTGCAACTGCAAAGAAAAAAAAAACAGAGCACAAAGAAGATCTAAAGTGTGGGATCACTTCACGACCATCGTAAGTGTTGATGACACTGAAACAGCTAAGTGCAATCATTGTGATAAAATCTATTGCTCTGATACTAAAAAAAATGGAACTTCGTCACTTACTTTTCATATGAATGCTTGCCCGAAAAATACTCATAATCAAGAAACACGACAAGCATTGTTAAATTTGCAAAAAAATGAGAAGGGTAATGATGGGGTGGGTACACTTGGTACATGGAAGTTTGATCAGACTGAAGTTAGGGCTGCACTCGTAGAAATGATTATTGAAGATAAGTTGCCATTTAAGTTTGTGGAGGGGAGAGGATTTAAGAAATGGGTAGCTAAAGCATGCCCTAGGTTTCATATTCCTTCTCGATGGACTGTGTCAAGGGACTGTTTTGATTTGTGAAAATGAAAGGAAAAAACTAAAGTCTTTTATGAAGTCAAATTGTGATAAAATTTGCATTACCACTGATACTTGGACTTCATTGCAAAAAATTAATTACATGTGCATTACTGGTCATTTTATTGATGAGGATTGGCGTTTGCATAAGAAGATTCTGAATTTTGTGCCCGTTTCTAGTCATAAAGGTGACTACATTGGTAAGACACTAGAAACTTGTCTTCTAGATTGGGGATTGAGAAAGGTGTTCACCATAACTGTAGATAATGCAAGTTCAAACGATACAGCTATAGCGTTCTTGTCAAAGAGGATGGTAAATTGGGGTAATGATATTTCTAGTTGTAAATATCTTCATATGTGATGTATTGCACATGTGATTAATTTAGTTGTTAATGATGGCTTGAGAGACATTAACCCGCCTCGATTTATAAATCAAGGCTTAAGAAGCAAAGACTTGAGAGTGGGATGTCCGGAAGCAAAAAAAGTGAACTAGATACTTACTTGGGTGAAGCTGTCGTAGAGGACGAGGATAGTTTTGATTTGTTGAGGTGGTGGAAGTCAAACTCTTCAAGATTTCCGATTCTTTCAAGAATGGCCCGTGATATCTTAGCCGTTTCAATTTCCACTGTTGCATCGGAGTCGGCATTTAGTACCGGTGGTAGGGTACTAGATGTATTTAGGAGTTCTTTAACTCCTAGAATTGTTGAAGCTTTGCTATGTGCACAAGATTGGATTCGAGGTTCACGACATCCCATATGTGTTGAAGAGCAATTGGAGGAGCTTGAAAATTTCGAGATGTGTAACAAACTTATTAATTTAATTTCGCATAATTTTCATATTTTATCACATGATTTTGTATATTAATTTCAGATTTGCCAAATGTTGGAATTGGTGGAGGAGGATTAGCATGCACCAACATTTAGAAGATTTGGAGAAGGTGTCAAGAATTTGGACGTACATGGAGGAGTATGGATCATTAGATTGTTATTAATTGAAGGAGTTTTATCACTTTTTTTTGTCCTTGTTGAACTATGTCATCACTTATTTCAATTATTTGTTATGGATTGGACTAATGGTATGTATTTGATGAACAATTGAACTTGATTTTATGTTATCACTATGAAGTATGAACTTGATTTTATGTTATCACTATGAAGTATTATTTATGAACTTGATGAATTTATTGATATTTGATATGATAGATTGCATAAAGTACATATTTAGTGTTTGATTTTTCTCATGTTTTAGGTGTCAATTAATCTTAAGAGTTTATTTTGATCATGGTGTATTATATTAGATTAGAAATTTTACTTTTTGCCTGATCATCAAATTTTCGATTAGAAAGAGGCAAATGTTCGAATTCCATGTAAAAAAAAATAAAAATTATGTCGGTTCGGTTAAAGTTCGGTTATCATGTTTATTTGGTCGGTTCGGTTACCAAATATGAAATTTTGGTTTGGTTCGGTTTTGATTTTTCGGTTCGGTTTGGTCACCAAACCGACCGATGTTCACCCCTAGTATTGACCTCAAGTCAAAGAAGTATCGCATCGCTCCCACTAACCGAGAGACCCGTAGACACATATAGTGGAAATACATCAAATGGTTTCTCTGATGGGTATACCAATACCCTCTAAGGTATTTGTGCATCCATCATGAGATACCTAGTATCTCGTAGTAAGTGAGATCTTACTACACTCTCTAAGAGTATGATGCAGATCGCGCACCAATCTCCACTGCATCATCAATATCCCATTCTTGATGATCCTTGATCGGGGCTATTTGAGAGTCATGCTTAAGTCATTTGAGTTCTCACAACCTCAATGACAACAATGACTCATGGAACACTTATATGAATAAATGCAAACAATCAAACATAATATTCAAACAAGTGTATTGCCATACATTAATATTAAATGAACTATAATATTAAATCAAACTGAATATCATTGAGTATTACGTCCTTACAATGGATTATCTCTATGACACTAACACTAACAATCTGTTGGGATTATACTGGAAAGTATGCTTTTACTTTGTATAATCAAAACTGAATTTCGGACTTATTTACTGAAATAAATTGTTTATCACTGATGCTTTAAATATCATCGAATGTTACATATATTTCTTTGCAGTTTTATTTCAATAAATAGTACGTGTTACATTGTAGTTAATTTAGTGATACCAGATCACAGAAGATTAAATTAACAGTCCCTTGTAAACAAAAGTACACCATTCACGACCTAGATGAAAATGAACAATCCATCGTGAAAGGTTGAAGTGTAAGGCTCAGATTGGCTTGTCTTGACCAAGAGATTACACTAGTGCATGACCGATAATTGAATAGGACCCTCTGAGGAGGACAAATTCTTCAGAACTGAACAAGGAAGAATTAGACCTCAGTGGTTCGTTATTTCTTAATCTTTGTCCCTTAAATAGGATCACGTGTGGTTGGTAACTATTGCTTTGACTTATCATGGGTAGAGAATCAATGAGATTCAATACTTTTTATCTTGGGCAATATTATTGGTCACATGTGATTGCTAAGATTTAATACGAAGAATCGTGTGCAAGTACGCTTGTTCGATTTGCCCCCTTGGGAGGTTCATAAGCTTTATCATACCAAATCTTGCAAGTGGAACTAGTTTCCGGTATGGATAATAATGTTGAACCGTTCCTTAACCAAGGACAAAAGATATTAATTAATGGCAGTGGCTTGAATTAATTAGTGGCTAGATAATCTTAAACACGGGAAATAATAACCGGGAGCCATATTGACTTAATATGGGTTAAGATGGATAGTGCAATATTAATTATGTAGTGAGATTAATTAATATTTATGGGCTTGAATAATATTGTGGCTCAATATTGATAATTCAAGATCCATTGGAATGTCCAGTCTTAATTCTCCTAAAGGCCCCCTAAGTAGCCCAACATAAAGTCCAATAACTGAAAAATGTGTTTAAAATAAAATAAATATTGTTGCCTTATTTTTCCTCATAATTTCAAAAATTATGGATTAAAATGGGAGAAAGATTTTCTTTGAATTTTGTTATGGAATGAAGATATGTATTCTTGGAATACAAGATTATCTCATTAAATTCAAGAAATTTCCCACTTGGTTATCCATATAGTATATTTCGAAAATCTTGAAATATAAAGGGCAAGAAAGATTTTCTTGATTTTCTTGAAAAGATATTATGAAAGATATGTATTTCTTGAAATACAAGAATATCTCATAAATTCAAGAAGATCCAAATCTTGGATTCTTGTTCCCTAATTTTTGTGGAATATTTTAATTATGGAGAAAATAATATATGAGAGATATTCAAGATTTCTTGGAGATCAAGAAAAAGATTTTCCCATATTATTTTATCCCAAAATTTTTGACCAACACCCTCTATAAATAGGGGATGAGTGTTTCATTCCCAAGTACAATTCCATGTGCTGGAAAAATTAGTAAATCCACAAAGGTGATGCAACAAAGTTTATTTTCCTTTTGTTAATTGTTCGCAAGTATCCTACCACCGGATTGTCGAGCAAGGATTAAGGGAATACTTGGGAAGGTTTTTCGGTGTGTTTAATCAACGAGGCCATTACCATTCCAAGAGGTATGTTTACGTAAACTTGTAGAAATTCCGCATGCGTATGATTTACGTGAACTGATTATATGCATGATTTGTTGTTGAATTATTATTTGAATTAATATAGGATTAATTCATGCTAGTAATAATTATCATAATTAAATTTGTATTTAAATATTTATCCCGAATAGATCCGTGCAACTTATTCCCCAACAACTGGTATCAGAGCCTCGGTTTTGGGCTCTGAATTTTAAATTGTAATTTAATTCGTTTTTCATTAAATTTGAAATTGGATAGTAGAATTGCTAGATCTTTTTTGCAGGTATCCAATTGTCATGGAATTTAATGTGTTTATTTATGCATGCATATAAATTGTGGTTTTTAATTCGATTCGTTCGAATTCATTTTGCCTCGTGAGAAAATCCACGAGTAGATTAGGATTTGTTTGATTTGATCAATGCATTGAGACTAGTTCAGATCTAGGTTTATTTATTTTTTCAGAAATAAAATCAGAATCCGGATCGAAAAAATGGAGGCGAGACGGGCGAATTAAAGGATAGATCTGCATCCAGACGCTGACGACGCGACGCGCGAAACGTGCTGCGGAGGGCACGCGCGACGACGCGACGTCGCCGCCATACACACGGGCACGCACGCCAGCGCCGAGCTGGATCGGGCTGGACGCCACGGAGCGTGACGGGCGACGGGCACAGACGATAAAATATGCGGCTACCGCGCTGTCGCCGAGCGTCGGTGACGGGCAAGGTGGCGGCGAAAGCACGCCATGGGACGCGGGCGCTGCCGAGATCAGCGGCGTAGGCGAAATGGCGGTTGGCGAAGCGCGCATGCCGCGGATGCTGTCATGATGCGCGCCGCCCGCCGAAGCCGCCGCTGAAGAGGCGGCCGAGGCACGTTTCGGCCGAGACGCGGTTGAAGTCCGCCGAGACGATCATTATGCGGCGGGGATCGGATGCGGCGTGCATCCTATTGCGAGCTACTTGGCGTGGCGTTTCGAGACGGAGTGCTTTTCGAGACGATCGAGTGGGAGAAATTCAAGACGGCTTTTCTTCAAAATCAAGTCAAGAAAAATCAAACCATGACAATTGGATAATTTGTGCCCAATATGTTTATTTTTCCGCTTTGCTTGATTTATTATTGTGTTATCTTGTGCTTTATTTAATTTGTTTAAATGTGTTTGCATGAGAGTTGCCCAATGAAAAATCTCACCATCAAAAATTACTAAGTATGTTTAAATAATTAATTGACAATTTTATTCCGGATAATAAAATTGAATTAATTTTGACCTCCATGATTTATTTATTTGTGAATACTTTTGGAGAAATTCCCCCCACGGAACGGTCAAAAGTTAGCTTTCACATGAATGAATTCCAAATGGATGATTGTGGATTATTACTAGTGGCGACGATGACCCTCCCCACGAGGCTCGTTCAAAGCGAAATAATGATTCTGTATTTAATCATGGTTATTACTTAGGTATAAAATTGATATGCATATACTTCCCCGAAGTCCCTGTCAATTTTATATTGGTCAAGTGGGAGCCAACTATTAATCTGGATATTAAAGGTTTAATTATTGTTCTTGTTTGTAACCTGCTTGAATGTGTTTAAATAATGACCCACCCCACGTGGCTTATTTAAACTGTTTTGAGATGTTGGCTGATGTATGATCATATTTTTTTTGAGATTTTAATATGATGCATGTGATCGAACCTTGTGATATATTTGTGCTTATGCATATTATTGTTTATTTCAATTCATCATGTCGCAACCTTTTAATCCACTGTTATATACACTCAAAGAACACCAATTAACTGGTGACAACTATAATGTTTGGAAACGAAATATGAGTTTTGTCCTACCTGCACAAGAACATCATTGGGTTCTTGATGTACCTAAGCCACGTAAAGTTCTAATCGATGAATCACCTAATGCGGAAAGACACTTGTATAATATTTGGGGGAGAGGCCAATGAACCCATGAAACGTGTAATCTTGACTTCTTTTTGTCGATGATTTGAGACACATTCATGAAGGTGTTGAGTCTGGCCTGCGTAAATTATGCAAAGTCTTGAAGAAATATTTTTAACAAAAGACCGCATGATCAATCAGTTTAAAAATGACGACGTGGCCAGGCTAAAGATGGCTGAGGGAACACCCGTGAGGGAGCATGTTCTCAGAATTAAACACCATTTTGAAAAACTGGCTTATCTCGGTACTAAGTATTGTGATGAGGCCCAAATCGAATTTCTTTTGCTAACTCTTCCAAGGTGCTTCGATGGGTTTTACTGTAGTTTTGTGATGAGTGATCACATGTTTACTATGGACATCCTACAAGAAGCCTTTGAGAAAATAGAGAAGCATTTAGGAAAGAAAGACGAAGCATTGGTGACCAAAAGTCTTTTCTCAAGATCTAGGCCAATGGAAGGCAAGTCTCAAGAAAAGGAAAGTGGTCAGAACCAAAGCAATCTCATCACTAAGAAAAGTGAGAAAAAGACAGCTAGTTGTTTGGGTGTCAAGAAAGTACCAAAAGGAAAATGTTTTAACTGCGGTGAAAAAGGACATTGGAGGTCAGCCTGTTCCAAACCCAAAAGGAATGGAAATAAAGGTAATTCTCACGCACTAGTTGTTGAAATTTGCTTAGCGGCGTATGCCTCCCATTTATGGGTAGTGGATACGGGATCCACTGATCATGTTTGTTTCACTTTACAGGGGTTCAAGCGGACCCGGCAACTTAGTGACAATGAGATCCTCATCACACTGGGCAATGCTACGAGAGTGGCAGCTGAAGCAGTGGGAGAAGTGCACCTGTCTTTTGAAGACAGAGTTTTAATTTTAAGAGATGTTCTTTACGTTCCAAATTTTAGAAAGAATTTAATTTCAGTTTCTAAACTTTTTCTTGATGGATATTCGGTTACTTTTAATAAATTTGTTACCATTTCTCTTTTTGATAAATTTATCTGTCATGGAACGTTGTCGAATAATCTCTATACAATTAATGCGGCACACCACTCACTTAAATACATCCTATAACACATCAACTATTTCCGAGAAAAGAAAAGCGTTCATCAAACGTGAGCGAGAGACACTTCTATGGCATCTAAGATTGGGACATATAAATCCAAAGAGGATCCAAAGGTTGGTGAAAAGAAGGTTCACCTGGAGTTTCTCCAAGTCGAACTAATTCAACCTCGCGAATCATGTTTGGAGGGTAAAATGACCAAGAGGGCATTCGGAGCAAGGAATAGAGCCAAAGAAGTGTTAGAAAAATCACACGATGTATGTGATCCAATGTCAACCAAAGCAAGAGGAGGTTATGAGTATTTCGTCACTTTTATTGATGACTACTCAAGGTACGGTTATATTTTTCTTATGAAGCATAAATCTGAGACCTTTGAGAAATTCAAAGAATTTAAGGCTCGAGCAGAGAATCATAGGAAAAAATGTATTAAGTCTCTACGATCCGATCGTGGAGGCAAATACCTCAGCGATGAGTTTTTGAACTATTTATCTGATGAAGGAATTGCATCCTGCCTAATCGCACTGGAACCCTCAACAAAATGGGGTTGCAGAGTTAAGAAATAGAACTCTTTTGGAAATGGTTAGATCTATGATGAGTTATGCGGATCTTCCCAAGTCGTTTTGGGGTCATGCCTTGGAAACAGCAGCCTACATTCTGAACTTGGTGTTATCCAAATCGGTTCCCAAAACTCCCAAAGAATTGTGGACCGGGTGCAAGCCCAGTTTGAGACACATGAAGATTTGGGGGTGTCCGGCCTACGTGTTGGACAAGGAAGCCGGTAAATTGGATCCTCGATCAGAATTAAGGTTGTTTGTGGGATACCCCGAGGGAATAAAAAGTGTATGTTCTATGGTCCCGAAGATCAAAAGGTGGTAATAAGCACCCACTTTAGATTTTGGAAGAAGACTATATGAACGAAAAGAAAACCCAGAATGAGATTACCTTAAATGAGCTAAGGGGCTAACCTCAAAGGCCAATCGCACAAGATGACATACCAAACGACACACTTACACAACCGGAACCTCGTCGTAGTGGGAGGGTTGTGAAATAGCCCGAGAGATTCATGGGAATAGGAGAGTCCTCGGACTTGATTCCCGGTCAAGACGAATCAGACCCATGGACATATGACGAGGCAATCCAAGACAAGGATGCAGTTTCTTGGCAAACAACAATGAAAGCTGAAATGGGTTCTATGGATCATAACAGAGTGTGGGAGCTAGTCGAACCACTTAATGGGGTCAAACCCATTGGTTGCAAGTGGGTGTACAAGAGAAAAAAAGGACCGGACGGGAAGGTGGAAACCTTCAAGGCAAGACTTGTGGCGAAAGGTTATACTCAGAAAGAAGGGATCGATTATGAGGAAACTTTTTCGCCCGTAGCCATGCTCAAGTCCATCCGAATTCTCTTATCGATTGCTGCGCATCTCGACTTTGAAATCTGGCAAATGGGTGTCAAGACAGCTTTCCTTAACGGAAGTCTTGATGAAGAGATCTATATGCAACAACCCCAAGGCTTCATTGAAAAAGGCCAAGAACACCTAGTTTGTAAGCTCATGAAGTCCATTTACGGACTCAAACAAGCATCCAGAGCTTGGAACCAATGTTTTGATCATGTTATAAAGTCTTATGGGTTTGATCAAAATGAGTTCAAAAGTTGTGTGTACAAAAAAAGGTGTGAACCGAAGCGCATTGGTATTCTTAGTACTATACGTAGACGACATTCTGATCATCGGGAACGATGTAAAGGTGTTATCAGACGTAAGGGCATGGCTTTCAAAACAATTTGATATGAAGGACTTAGGGGAAGCCGCACACATCCTTGGGATCAAGATCACTCGAGATCGCAAGAAAATGATGATAGGCTTGTCGCAAGCTTCATACATAGACAACTTTGTCTTGAAACGATTCAAAGATGCAGATTCCAAGAAAGACTTCAGTACCTTTCGGACATGGAATCCATCTATCAAGAAAATGTGCCCTAAGACACGAAAGGAGATAGATGACATGAGAGGCATTCCATATGCTTGGTGGTCGCCGGAAGCCTTATGTATGCAATCTTTGTGCGAGACCAGGATATCTGTTTTGTCGTTGGCATGGTGGCAAGATATCAAAGTAACCCGGGGAAAGAACATTGGACAGCAGTTAAAAACATTCTGAAGTATCTGAAAAGAACTCGGGATAGAATGTTAATTTATCAATCAGATGGTCTAATCCCCATCGGCTACACGGACTCGGATTTCCAATCAGACATAAATTCCAGAAAATCTACCTCCGGTAGTGTGTTTTGCATGGGGGGAGGAGCCATGACATGGAGAAGCGTCAACCAAAAATGTGTCGCAGATTCTACCATGGAAGCCGAATATGTAGTTGCTTGCGAGGCAGGGAAAGAAGCAGTTTGGCTCAAGAACTTCCTAGTGGACTTGAATGTAGTTCCGAATTTGCCCAGCAGAATCACTATTTATTGTGACAATGCCGGAGCAGTTGCATATTCAAGGGAACCAAGAGCCCACAAGGTCAGCAAACACATTGAAAGGAAATACCATCTTATACGAGATATCGTTAAGAGAGGAGATATAGAGGTGGCAAAGATAGCGTTAGAAGACAACCTAGCAGATCCATTCACAAAGGGTCTGCCTCTGAATACATTCGAGAGACATGTGAAAGGAATGGGTGTCAAGACCGTTACCAATCTGCTTTGAGTATAAGTGGGAGAAATTATTAGGTTCGTGTAGGTGACATTAGATGTCACGTATTAGGAACTACACGAGACATGATGTAGTATACTTAAAAGCAGACTTTGAGTATAAGTGGGAGATTGTTGGGATTATACTGGAAAGTATGCTTTTACTTTGTATAATCAAAACTGAATTTCGGACTTATTTACTGAAATAAATTGTTTATCACTGATGCTTTAAATATCATCGAATGTTACATATATTTACTGCATAATTGTTCAATAAATAGTATGTATTACATTGTAGTTAATTTAGTGATACCAGATCACAGAAGATTAAATTAACAGTCCCTTGTAACCAAAAGTACACCATTCACGACCTAGATGGAAATGAACAATCCATCGTGAAAGGTTGAAGTGTAAGGCTCAGATTGGCTTGTCTTGACCAAGAGATTACACTAGTGCATGGTGATGCTTTGAATAGGACCTCTGAGGAGGACAAATTCTTCTTGAATCGAACAAGGAAGAATTAGACCTCGGTGGTTCGTTATTTCTTAATCTTAAATCCCTTAAATAGGATCACGTGTGGTTGGTAACTATTGCTTTGACTTATCATGGGTAGAGAATCAACGAGATTCAATACTTTTTATCTTGGGCAATATTATTGGTCACATGTGATTGCTAAGACTTAATATGGAGAATCGTGTGCAAGTACGCTTGTTCGATTTGCCCCATTGGGAGGTTCATAAGCTTTATCATACCAAATCTTGCAAGTGGAACTAGTTTCCGGTATGGATAATAATGTTGAACAGTTCCTTAACCAATGACAAAAGATATTAATTAATGGAAAGTTATTTCAGTGGCTTGAATTAATTAGTGGGCTAGATAATCTTAAACACGGGAAATAATAACAGGGAGCCATATTGACTGTAATATGGGTTAAGATGGCTAGTGCAATATTAATTATGTAGTGGGATTAATTAATATTTATGGGCTTGAATAATATTGTGGCTCAATATTGATAATTCAAGATCCATTGGAAGGTTCAATCTTAATTCTTCTAAAGGCCCCCTAAGTAGCCCAACATAAAGTCCAATAACTGAAAAAGGTGTTTAAAATAAAATAAATATTGTTGCCTTATTTTTCCTCATAATTTCGAAAATTATGGATTAAAAGGGGAGAAAGATTTTCTTTGAATTTTGTTATGGAATGAAGATATGTATTCTTGGAATACAAGATTATCTCATTAAATTCAAGAAATCTCCCACTTGGTTATCCATATAGTATATTTCGAAAATCTTGAAATATAAAGGGCAAGAAAGATTTTCTTGATTTTCTTGAAAAGATATTATGAAAGATATGTATTTCTTGAAATACAAGAATATCTCATAAATTCAAGAAGATCCAAATCTTGGATTCTTGTTCCCTAATATTTTCAAAATTTCCATAACAAAGAGGAGTTGGGATTTTTGTGGAATATTTTAATTATGGAGAAAAGAATATATGAGAGATATTCAAGATTTCTTGGAGATCAAGAAAAAGATTTTTCCATATTATTTTATCCTAAAATTTTCGACCAACACCCTCTATAAATAGGGGATGAGTGTTTCATTCCCAAGTACAATTCCATGTGCTTGGAAATTTAGTAAATTCACAAAGGTGGTGCAACAAAGTTTATTTTCCTTTTGTTAATTGTTCGCAAGTATCCTACCACCGGATTGTCGAGCAAGGATTAAGGGAATACTTGGGAAGGTTTTTCGGTGTGTTTAATCAACGAGGCCATTACCATTCCAAGAGGTATGTTTACGTAAACTCGTAGAAATTCCGCATGCGTAGGATTTTCGTGAACTGATTATATGCATGATTTGTTGTTGAATTATTTTTTGAATTAATATTGGATTAATTCATGCTAGTAATAATTATCAGAATTAAATTTGTATTTAAATATTTATCCCGAATAGATCCGTGCAACTTATTCCCCAACACAATCTCCCACTTGGACTAGAGTCAATCACCTACATGTCTAATCCCTAGACCATCAAATGTCTAGTGTGTACATGAACACTCAGTGTTTTGGTGAAATGATCTTCCAAATTAAATATGTGGGAATACATTTTAATTCTATTTCTCCTATCGTTATGATCTCCCGGATCAAATGATAAGTCTTGGTACATGCTTGTTTATGCTTGTTGATCTTGGTTCCTTTGCTTGCGCAATCGCACCAGCGTTGTCTCAATAAAATTTTATTAGACAACTGGCACTCGGAACTACCCCTAATTCTCTTAAGAACTTTAAAATCAAGACAACCTCCTTGAGGCTTCTGATACAACAATGTACTCAACTTCGGTTGTTGAATCTGTGGTCCTTTTGCTTGGAACTATTCCAACTGGCCGCCTCATTATTGAGAGTGAAACGTAATCTGACTGTGATTTGTAATCATCATAGTCGGATTGTAAACTTGAGTCAGCATAACCAGTCACTACTGGTTATGACTATCCACTATAGACAAGGAAACATTCTTTAGTTCGTCTAAGATACTTCAGAATGGTCTTGACAACAATCCAGTGAGACTCACCCGGATTCTGTTGGTATCTATCAGTGATGTTGATAGTGTAGGTCACGTTTGCCCTAGTGCAAGTCATGGCACACATGATTGACCCAATTGCATATGCATATGAGACATATTTCATGTGCTTGATATCAGCTTCATCAGAAGGACAATCCTTATTTGACAGTTTTATCCCATGATTTGCCGGTAGAGACCCTCTCTTAGAGCTCTCTATCGCAAAACGCTTCAACACCTTGTCTACATAGGTGGACTGTGACAACCTCAACATCCTTCTGGATCTATCCCTTTGGATCTTGATCCCTAAGATGTAGCAGACTTCACAAAGATCCTTCACCATGAAGGTCTTCGATAACTAATCTTCAACGGACTGCATTAACGGGATATTGTTTCTCAAAATCAATGTGTCATTGACATACACGATTATGAAAATAATATTTTTCCCGCTGTGTTTACAATAAACACAAGTATCTTCCGAATTTCTGATGAAGTCAAAAGACTTGATAGCTTCGTCAAATCGGATATTCCAACTCCTAGAAGCTTGCTTCAATCCATAAATGGATATCTTTAGCTTGCATACTAGATTAGAATTTGACTTAGATGTGAAACCTTCCGGTTGAGTCATAAACACTTCCTTATCAATGTCTCCATTGTG
Source organism: Stenogyne calaminthoides (assembly GCA_037126765.1). Classification (NCBI taxonomy): domain Eukaryota; kingdom Viridiplantae; phylum Streptophyta; class Magnoliopsida; order Lamiales; family Lamiaceae; genus Stenogyne; species Stenogyne calaminthoides. The sequence goes on along the minus strand of JBBCBC010000013.1, from coordinate 35,200,786 downwards.
GAAAGTTGTTTTGACGTCCATTTGTCAAATCTCATAATCACAGTGTACTGCTATCGCAAGTAAAATTCAAATGGACTTGATCTTTGCAACTAGTGAGAAGGTCTCATCACAGTCAATGCCTTTGCGTTGACTATAACCCTTCGCCACCAACCTAGCTTTGTAGGTTTGTACTTTGTCATTTGCATTGGTCTTTTGCATGAAGACCTAATCGCAAAATTTTAGTCTAACCCCTTTAGGCAACTCAACCAAGTCCTAGACTTGATTGGTGTACATCGAGTCCATCTCGAATTTCATGGCTTCATGCCACTTCCCTGAATCAATATCTGATATTGTTTCAGAATAAGTATTAGGATCGTTCTTATCTGGTATGTCCACATTAACTAGTTCCTCCAAGAGGTAACCGTATCTAATGGGTGTTGGGATTATACTGGAAAGTATGCTTTTACTTTGTATAATCAAAACTGAATTTCAGACTTATTTACTGAAATAAATTGTTTATCACTGATGCTTTAAATATCATCGAATGTTACATATATTTACTGCATAACTGTTCAATAAATAGTACATGTTACATTGTAGTTAATTTAGTGATACCAGATCACAGAAGATTAAATTAACAGTTTCTTGTAACCAAAAGTACACCATTCACGACCTAGATGGAAATGAACAATCCATCGTGAAAGGTTGAAGTGTAAGGCTCAGATTGGCTTGTCTTGACCAAGAGATTACACTAGTGCATGACTGATGCACTGAATAGGACCTACAGGAGGACAAATTCTTCAGAACTGAACAAGGAAGAATTAGACCTCAGTGGTTCGTTATTTCTTAATCTTCATTCCTTAAATAGGATCACGTGTGGTTGGTAACTATTGCTTTGACTTATCACGGGTAGAGAATCAACGAGATTCAATACTTTATATCTTGAGCAATATTATTGGTCACATGCGATTGCTAAGATTTAATACGGAGAATCGTGTGCAAAAGCACGCTTTTGTTCGATTTGCCCCTTGGGAGGTTCATAAGCTTTATCATACCAAATCTTGCAAGTGAAACTAGTTTCCGGTATGGATAATAATGTTGAACCGTTCTTAACCAAGGACAAAAGATATTAATTAATGGAAAGCTATTTGGTGGCTTGAATTAATTAATGGGCTAGATAATCTTAAACACGGAAATAATAACCAGGGAGCCATATTCGATCGTAATATGGGTTAAGATGGATAGTGCAATATTAATTATGTAGTGGGATTAATTAATATTTATGGGCTTGAATAATATTGTGGCTCAATATTGATAATTCAAGATCCATTGGAATGTCCAATCTTAATTCTCCTAAAGGCCCCCTAAGTAGCCCAACATAAAGTCCAATAACTGAAAAAGGTGTTTAAAAATAAAATAAATCTTGTTGCTTATTTTTCCTTGTTTTTCGAAAATTATGGATAAAAATGGGAGAAAGATTTTCTTTGAATTTTGTTATGGAATGAAGATATGTATTCTTGGAATACAAGATTATCTCATTAAATTCAAGAAATCTCCCACTTTGTTATTCATATTTGATATTTTCGAATTTTTTGATAATTAAGGGAAAGAAAGATTTTCTTGAAAAGATATTATGGAAGATATGTATTTCTTGAAGTACAAGTATATCTCATAAATTCAAGAAGATCCAAATCTTGGAATCTTGTCCCTAAATTTTCGAAAATCTCCATAACATGATGAGGTGGGATTTTTGTGGAATATTTTAATTATGGGAAAAAGAATATAGGAGATATATTCAAGATTTCTTGGAGATCAAGAAAAGATTTTCCCACATTGTTTTCTTCCCTAAAAAATCGTTCACCACCCCATCTATAAATAGGGGATGATTCTTTCATTCCCAAGTACAATTCCATGTGCTGGAAAAATTAGTAAATCCACAAAGGTGGTGCAACAAAGTTTATTTTCCTTTTGTTAATTGTTCGCAAGCATCCTACCACCGGATTGTCGAGCAAGGATTAAGGGAATACTTGGGAAGGTTTTTCTGGTGTGTCTAATCAACGAGACCATTGTCATTCCAAGAGGTACGTTCACGTTAACTCGTAGTAATTCCGCATGAGTAGAATTTACGTGAACTGTTTATATGCATGATGTGTTGTTGAATTATTATTTGAATTAATATATGATTAATTCATGCTAGTAATAATTGTTAGAATTAAATTTGTATTTAAATATTCATGCCGAATAGATCCGTGCAAATAATTCCCCAACAATGGGTGGATTACAATTCCTAATATACTTACGGAGTGGTGGTTGTGCAGGCTGTACATTCTGATCGTGGAGATTTTTGTGGTGCATTGATTCCATCAATGTCCGAAGAGTCCTCAAGAGCTACACTTTCAGATGCCTCTTGGGTGGGAGTTTGAACTACGTTGTTCTCATTCAGCCCACTTGGAGGTTCTTGCACTGGCAAACCTACTCCAATTACGCTCCCACTGGCTGAAAGACGATCACCTAGTGAAAGACTCCCACCGTGAAAGTCGTTGAATGCTCCCACAGATTCCTTGTCTTGTTGCTTTGACAAGATATCAGTCTCTTTGTTAATTTGTGGTTCTTGAATTTCTTCAAGTTCTATCAGCTTACTACCTTGTTCCTTAAAGACATAGTCTTCTTCGAGGAACTTGGTCTGCCTAGAAACAATCACTGATTATTTCTCAGGTAGATAGAAGTAATATCCTTTAGTTTCTTTAGGATATCCCACAAAGTAACCATTTTCACCTTTGGATTCCAACTTGTTGGTAAGCATCCTTTTCACAATCACGGGGCAACCCCATGTTAGATGTGTGTAAAAGTTGGCTTCTTGCCACACCATGGTTCATATGGTGTATGCTCAACCGATTTAGATGGAATCCTATTCAGAATGTAAATTGAGGTTTGTAACGCGTATCCCATAAGAATGTTGGAAGACAGGAAAAGCTCATCATGGACCTCACCATGTCTAACAGGGTTTGGTTTCTTCTCTCGGACACACCGTTCATCTGAGGTGTTCCGGGAGTAGTCCATTGTGACTGGATTCCATGTAACTTCAAGTAATCAGTGAATTCATGGCTAAGGTATTCACCTCCTCGATCCGATCAAAGAGTCTTGATACTCTTACCAAGTTGCTTATCTACTTCAGCCTTAAACTCCTTGAATTTCTCAAAAGATTCGGATTTGTCTTTCATAAGATACACGTATCTGTATCTAGAGAAATCATTAGTAAAAGTGATGAAGTAACCGAAGTGACCCCTAGATAGAGTGGGCAATGGTCCACAAATATCGTTGTAGATCAACTCTAAAACTTCTTTGTCATGCACCCCTTTCCCAGAAAAGGTCTATTGATCATCTTGCCCATGAGATAAGATTCACAATCTCCATAAGACTCATAGTCGAATGGGGTTAAGTAGTCTAACTTTCTTAACCTTGCAATTATTTTCCCATTTACATGATCAAGTTCTACAATGCCATAAGTAAGTCGGGTTTTCATGATTACTAAGTTTGAGCCTTTATTTTGTATATTAAGAACATCATATCCATAATGCAAAAATTACATGTTGCGAGTAATAGAAAGAACTAGATGACTATCATTAAGTTCTAATCTAAACCAAAGGGTAAGTCTAACACATAGGTCCCCACACGTTCAGTTAGCAGCTCTTGCTCCGTTTCCACATGTAAGACGACTTCACCCGCCCTAACTGCCCTATGACACATGAGCCCTTTCACATTAGTGCAAATGTGAGAGCTAAATCCAGTATCCAATACCAAGCAGTTAGCGTTATTAGTGGACATGTTTATCTTAATAATTAATATACATGTTCTAGCACTAGAAGCACCTAGTGCATTGCTTTTTAGCAACTAGAACCTTACAGTCCTTCTTCCGGTGCCCTCTTCTACTTACAGTAGAGGCACACATCCTTGTTTACCTGCTCCTTCTTTTGAACACCATCTTAGTGATAGTGAACTCAAAAGTCTTGAGCACGTTGTGAAGTTCAGGCATGGTCGCATCCGTCTTATTCATATTGTAGTTCACAATGAAGCTAAAATATGAATCCGGGAGCAACTGGAGGATAACATAGATGAAAACATTGGTATTTTAGCTCAAAGCCTAAATTATCAAGTTTATTAATTATGTCTATCATCTTAAGCACATGAGATGAAATTTTCCTTTCCTTAGCTAACCGGTATCTGAACAGATCTCTCATCACTTCATAAATCTCAGAACGAGATTCAGAATCAAAGAGATCCTTCAAATGCTTGATCATTGAGAAGGGACTTATTTCCTCACGTTGCCTATGTATATCGGGAGTCATGCCGAGCAACATCACACACTGAACCTGGGAAGAATCCTCTTGATGCTTCTTCTGAGCTGCTACGTCAAACGTGGCTGCCTCAGAGAACCAGCTGTAGGGGTAACCGGGATTGGCGTGTCCAACACGTACTCAATCTTTTCTTGCCTTAGCACCAAACACATGTTTCGGTGCCAGTCCAGAAAATTTGGCCTAGCCAATTTGGTTTGTTTCCAAAACACATCTCAATAACAGTTATACATTTCAACTAACCAAGAGAAATAAAATAAAACGGGAATTAAACACATAATTCCTATTATTAATATTCAGCAATCAAAATAAACATGGTCTTTCTATTGTGTTTATTTTATCTCCATTATTTTCACATATTCAACGACCTCATCGGAAGAGTACGAATTTATATCTAATATAAATTATAATGGACTAGGATCCACATTCCTACTATCATAATCCCAGCGAGGGCTGATCATTACAATAGCATAACTGGTAGGTCTCCAAACCAATTGCAAAACTGCAATTCCTAGTTTGTCGAACCTAGTTCGACTGATGTCACTTACCCTTGTTCCCCGCGAGGGCTAGCGAAATAAAGTTAAATTGGTTTACAACCATCAAGCGGCGATATTTCATGTCCCTATAAGAGTACCGTTAGATGTAGATCCGAGCAAAAGACGAGGGTCTTTAAGTACTCATTGGAACGAAATCTTCGGTTTACTTTTAATTTTGATGGAAGACATCTTATCAAATTAATGAGAAAACCATATTTTAGTGAGGAACATTTTTAAAGGCGGGGTATTAATTGCTTAATCGATATCCAACATGTTAATCTACATCTCATTTGAGCAATTATTGGGCGCCGCCTACCCAAACATGATTCACACGGACTAACATTTATTTGGGTGCCGTCTACCCAAGCATTTAATTTGGTCCGACAAATATTGGGCACCGCCTACCCAAACAATTATGATGCGGACGTAAAAGGCGTTAACAGAATATAAAACACGTTAACCAAGTGGGAATTAATATATTTTGACCTTTAATTAATCCAATTAATTAAGTCCGTCATTAGTCCAACTAATATGTTTTAGTGAGATTTAATAATTCTTTTAAAACGAATTTTAAAATCCAATTTTAAAATTCAATTTTAAAATTATTAAACTTCAATAATTAATCCAAGTAATTTTGTCCAATGTTGGTCCAACCAACAATCCGATTTTAAAATTAATCCAAATTAATTTACAAAATTATATTTTAATTGTTTTATTTTTAGGGGCTCAGATGCAATTTTCAAAATTGCACGGGAGGGCCTGTCCCAAATCAAATTTGCAGAACAGCCCTCCCCGCATCACCGCCCAAATTCCACAGATCCAATCCGTAATTCGGGACAACCAATTCCAAATCCAAACACCAAAACATCATTCATCGTCAACAATTCAATAAGTTGAACATCAGCATTGAAAAGTTTTGAAAAAATGAAGTTACAGTGCGTGATAAAGGAAGCAACAGTAGGCGAAAGTACATCCAACACGAATCAAGGCAAAATTCAGTATGCATCGAATCGAAATCAGACAAGCATAGGAGACCCAGGACGAAACCAAAAGGGAATCGACGCAATCGACCAAGGTACCAACGCCGTCGTTTTTTGGCGTGGCGAAGTCGTCCCGACACGCTAAGCGTCGCGGCGCGACTTCGCCATCATCGTTCCAAAACCAGACAGATCGTCACGGTGGAGATGCTTATGGGAGCGAAACAACCTCGCCTTTGACGACGCGTACAGAATCATCCTCGCGTAGCCAAATCGAGACGAATCGCCGGCCTCTGATGCACCGCACCGCAACAAGCCATCGCCAAAACCTTGTGAGCAGCGAATCGCCATTGATCGGTCAACGCGAGCGCGAATCGCCGCCGCGAAGACCAAACCAGAACGGGAAACATCGTTACAAAATCGGGGTGCCACCGTCACGCACAGCGATGCGGTGATGCACAGTCGTCGCGAGGCGCAACGATTAGCCGCCACCTCAAGCGACGCGCCACGGTCTCCATCGCTTAGCGGGCGGTGCTGGTTCGAGCGGCTAGGGTTCCAAACCCTAGTGTGTCAAGTGAAGAGAGAGAGAGAGAGAGAACCCAGCGAAGAAAACAAAACAAATGAACAATATGTTGCGGTTGTTTTCTAAAAATGGTCGCACCCGATTTATTAAAAAAAAATTCTTTTAAATAAATCATCAATTATACAATTAATCAAGAGTCTGAGCTCTGATACCACTGTTGGAATTTAGAGACACATAAACACGTAATACATGCGCAGGGGAAATAAACAGTTCACCAACAACGAACAATTAATTACATGATTAAATACGAGTAAACGTAAACATAATTCTTACAATAATTCGTATACAGTTTTCTCTACTATGGTATCAACGTAATTCCCAATCACGGACTTGCACGGATTTGCCAGCGTTGAATCCCGAGATGAATTTGCTAGGAAAATTCTAACTCTAGATCTTATGGAGAGTAATGAATTAACGTTGTTTGTGAATTCCCAAGAGCTTGTATATATAGGGAGGCCCAGCTTAAATCTTAAGCTAGGCTGATTGGGAAATAAAATCTCTAATCATTAATTAAATTAAATCTCTTTAATTTAATTCCATAAATATAAATCTCTACGATTTGATTCCATATATATTAAATCCTACAATAATATACCATATATTATTATTGGGAATTCCTATTTAATTAAATCCAATTTAATTAAATATTAATAATAATTAATTCCAAATTAATCTATTATTAATTAATTCTCTATAAATTAAATATTAAATCCAATTTAACATTTAATCAACCAACTATAATCCGTAAAAGGGAACTACTTGTTGTGTGACACATAGGCCCTCATATATCGAGCGATTAGTCAAACTAACGGTCTTAATTGAACCCTAGACAATAAATCAGACATTCTCAATATATGAGGTACGTTGCGAGAAAAGTGCAACTACCTGTAACTGAAACATGGGCTATTACGATTTCCTCCTTTCATTCGCGAATACTCGATTAAGTCTTGAACATGATGAAGTGTCTATTCAAATAACTTAATCTATTTATCTCTAATCACTAATTGATCATGTATGTCACACTTAGCCACAAAGTCTAAGTTGATGTGCATCGGCCGATGACTTTGATCCAATTATGATGAGAATATGAGTATTCTCCCTAAATCCACATTTGAGGAATGAATCATATTCTTGGCTCAACTACTACGCACATGCACTTCGTGATGAACCAAATTCAAGCCGTATCTACCCATGGAAGGGTGCAAACATTGGTCATGGTCAAAGTTCATCACTCCACACATGTCGTGCGTATTGACCTCAAGTCAAAGGAGTATCGCATCGCACCCACTAACTGAGACACCCGTAGACACATATAGTGGAAATACATCAAACGACTTCTCGGATGGGTATATCAATACCCTCTAAGATATTTGTGCCTCCATCATGAGATATCTAGTATCTCGTAGTAAGTGAGATCTTACTACACTCTCTAAGAGTATGATGCAGATCGCACATCAATCTCCACTGCATCATCAATATCCCACTCTTGATGATCCTTGATCGGGGCTATTTGAGAGTCATGCTTAAGTCATCTGAGTTCTCATAACCTCAATGACAGCAATGACTAATGGGAACACTTATATGAATAAATGCAAACAATCAAACATAATATTCAAACAAATGTAATACCATACATTAATATTAAATGAACTATAATATTAAATCAAACTGAATATCATCGAGTATTATGTCCTTACAATGGATTGTCTCTAGGACACTAACACTAACAAAAATATGACTCTAGTATTGAAAAAATTTGTACAACCCATCAGGTTGTTGAGGATATAAAATCTTCATTGTCTCTGTCGCCTTCTCCAAAATTAATAATATGAATCTTAAACATTAAATAATTAGATGATTCAAGTTCTTATTGAACATACGTATGAATTTTAAACATTAAATAAGATGATTCAAGTTCCTAACATTTAATACTTATTAATATCTCTATATAATTGAATTTAAATTCATAAATTCTGATATAATTAATTTAAATTAAATGAATATAAAATATCTTTTTAACGATTAATTAATACCTCTCTAAAATTAATATTTTTTTCGGTCTCAACTGTATTAATTTATAGAGGTTATACCGTATATGATACACATATACACCTATTACACTGAAGACCATGTCATTTCACTTAGTATTAAACTTAATTTCTAGTAACAACAAATTAATAAAGGAATAACAAATATTACAAGTGAAAATAATAAATGATGGGCGTGTGGCGTGTTGTTGTATTTAAAAGAAAAAAAGACGGGTGTGCTATTCAATCTTTCTCCCATTATTCATGTGAAAGTGGTAAAAAAAAAAAAAAACACGAGAACTTATTTATTCTTCAGCGGCGCCCCCCCCCCCCATTTTCTCTCTCTCAAATTTCCTGCGCCATCTGGCATCGTCCAAAAAATGCTGAAAAGACAAGATAGCTCACTCTCCGCATCCCGCCGCCAGTCCGCCGCCGGAACCACCCCTCCGCCGCCGGAGACTCATCATGCAAAAGCCATCGGTTGCATGTCCGGCATCTTTAAGCTCTTCTCCAAATACCAAAATCCGAACAAACGCCTCACATCTGGTCTGTAATTCAACGCTCTCTCATACTGATTTTAAATTACTCTGCAATTTTTGAATAATTGAATCTGGTTTTAATTGATTTATACATTTTGATTAATTAATTAATCAGGCAAAAAGCAGGACAAGAGAAAGCCTAAATCCCCAACGAGTTCAATCAATTGCTCTGTTTCGCCCAAAAATTCTCAATCCTTGACCACAGAAGTCAAAATTGAATCACGCAATTTTGACCAAAACAAATTAACGTGCGCAATTAAAGTTCCGAGGAGTCCGACGCTTCCGCCGGAGATCCGGCGATCGGATTCCGCGAATTCGTCGGAAAATTCACGAACGCCGCCGTCTTCGTCGTCGCTGGTGGCGAGGCTCATGGGATTGGAGGACATCGGCGGAAAACGCTAGGGTTTCAGGAAGATCCTTTAACAGAAAAGAGGCAGCGGCTGTTACAAGCTCTGGAAAAATGCAACGAGGATTTGGAGGCGCTGAAGAGAATCATCAAGGCGGTACAGACGGCGGACGTGCGCCTTCCGCCGCCGCCTCGTGATCGTTCCGGCGACGGAAATGCCGCTTCATTGGCGGCGAAACCATGCATGGCGGAGGAGCCGAATATTCCGGTGGAGGAAATTACGCTTTCACCCCTCAGCAGTAACGATTATACACAAACAGTGCAAAATACTGGTACGTCTCTGTTCTTCATTAGTTAATAGTTATATATTCGGCTGAAATTTATTTCGGAAATTAAAGTAAAAAAAAATGTAATTTGAGCTAAAGTCATGTTAAGTTGGTGTTGAAAATTGAAATTAAGTACATAATTGATTAGACAAGGAAAAAGAGGTTTTTATTTAGTCCGTCCAAAAGAGAAGATGTGAATAATGGGATATAGTCCTCACAGGGAAAAAGAAAATATAGTACTCATTATTCATTAATCCGTATTACTATTAGCATGCTCTAAGTACTATAGGTCACGTTTACGAAAGACCTATGTCGATAAAAGTAAATTACAGCCAACTTTCCTGAGCAAAAAACATATTATTTGCATATAAATATAAACAGAGAAAAGATAAACCATTTTCACAAATTGTAGTAATAAATTAAACCGGATAAGGTATAAGCACATGGATCAGACAATAAAACCGCGTATATAGGAGAATATTAAACACAAAATTTAATTAAAAAGTAACAAATTATTATTACAATAGTTATTTCATTTATATACTACCTCTGTCCTGATTTAAATTGTCCATTTACTATTTGACTCGTGTTTTAGCGAACGAGTTATTTATTAATATTTGAAATGATAAATAGATTTTTAAGGAGGGGTATGATAGTCATGCTCCTCGTCTATCCTACACCTCCTTAAAAGTCACGTTATCATTTCATATACTAATAAACAATTCGTTCGCTAAAACACGAACCAAAAATGAAATGGGCAATCAAAACCAGGACGAAGGGAGTATTAAATGTGTATTTGTATAAGTATTTATTTTTCTAGTTACACTTACATGAGACGGTCTCACGGTGAGACGGGATATAAGTTGGACATTGATATTTTAACACTTTTTTTGAGGAGTGAGTGTGATTTGTGCTAAATTGTACCTCGTCTCATGCATGAGACCGTCTATATGAGTTTTTGTCTTATTTTCTTGGGTAAAAAAAAATACGTGGGTTTGAAGCGATGAGAAGACAATAATATATTTTTCGTAAAAGCGTGCAGAATTTCATTATAACTTACCATAAATTTTTTAAATTTTAATATAGAATTACGAAAAAGTAGTTTTCTGAAAATGGGTGCACCCTGAAAAACTAATGACTACACTCTTGCTAAATTAGACACGAGTATTGCAGCTCTTATATGAATGAATAGTATAAGTATATTAATTTACTCTTCTAAAAGAATGTTATTTACAATTTACATGAAACACTATAGAAAGTTAAATGTTGAGTTCTTTATGAAACTCAATTTCAATATCAGTTACATTTATTTTATAAAAAATTAATAATAAGTAATTTATGTTGAAATTGAACGTATAAGCAATCTAATATTGAATTACATAGGAAAAACATTCATTATATACTTGAAAGACCTCGTATCTTATTCACAAGTTTATATAGATAAAACGAGTTTGATATAATATACGGAGTATAATATTTTCTTTGCATGATTTGGTACATAAAAATGACAATACTGATGATGTCGCGGTCAAAGAAGAATAAAAGTGAAAGAAAAAGGATAAAAGTGAAACAGAATGAGTGTTTTATGGGATGCAAATACAACAGTAAAGAAAAGAAGTTTCATAATTGTTAGGTGCTTTTGCTTTGCAATGACACACCAGACACCACTTTCTTTGGTTTTTTTATTTGGGTCCAGCCCTCCACTTTTACCTATTTTACACTTTTGTCCTTTTTATTAATTAATCTCCCCAACGGTTACCTGTGGTAATAATTATTCCACGTTATCTACTTATTTTTCTTTTAAAAAAATGAATTAATAATCATCATTAGGTATATGTTTCGCATAATGGGGGAATGTTTATGATATGGTTAATGTCAACAATCTATTTTTTTTTTACTACTTGATTGGTACTTGTATATACATAGTGGTCAAGTTTGATTTTCGTCCTAGAAATCAGTTTGAGTAACACTAGTGTGAACTTAGTTCACATGAATAATGATCAATAGTGTTACGGATCTCACATATATGAATTAGGTTCATTAAAATATCTGTGTATCAGTTTCTAATCGAATATATAATGGACACGACATTAACGAAGTAACCTATTACTAAAATCGAAAACGTGCAGTAGCATTGTGGGTCCCACAACAACGAAAGTCCACATCAGCAAAGAAGCCCGGAGAGGACGACGAGCCGATCGCCAAATTGGTCGGCAAGTCCACAATCATGGAGTCGTCGGTACTGACGAGGCGGGAGGCGACGGTGGCACCGCCGTGGAGCAGCAGGGCAATGGTTGAGAGTGTAGAAGAAGTGTGTAATGACATAGCTTGGGGTGAAAAGAGGGAGATAGGGAGAATAGGGATAGTGGTGCAAGATTACGTGTGTAGAGATCTGATTGAAGAACTTGTTAAGGACTTGAATTCTTGCCCAATCATTCATCAACTTCCTCTTGAGGCATGCAAGAGGAAACTTTGTTTTTGATCCTTTTTTGTGAGGTAAAATTGCCATTTTTTAGTTAGTGTTTGATCAATGTTAGAAGAGAGATGTAGAGTTGTTATTTGGACAGAGAAATGAGTTGGATGTAGAATGTGTACCTGTTTCGAATATGTAATTCTTGGAAGGCACTAGATTTTTTTCTTTTTTTTTTGGGATATATATAGGTTTTTTAAGTTCAAGATAATTTATTATAGACACACTTGCGTGAGACGGTGTCTCGATGAGATGAAGTATAATTTTGATATGACATTTAACACTTTGGAAGGGGTAGAAGTTAATTTGTGTTAATTTATATATCTCGTCTCATGTATGACACCGTCTCATACAAATATTTGTACTCCTTTGTATTATATTCTTTATGAGTTTGTTTAGATTCATACAAATTAAAGGATGACATAAATTTCTGCACACCAAGACTCAGATGGAACCCATATAAAAAAGATGTGGAAAGTATTTTTCATATTATAAATGAATGTATTAGTTCGTATAGTGAACAATGTTAATACTTTGTATTATACAATTTGTTTTTCCGAAAAAGTAAAAAGAAAATAACAGAAAAAGTTTATGGATCAAAATTACACGGTACATCTGATAAATTGATGTGTTACACTTTAATAAAAAGGTTAACTAATCTAGACGGTTTTATCTATGTTACCTGTCAGATCACTATCTTTAATACTTTAACATATTATACTGTACAATATATTATAATACATGATACACCACAATAAAACGATATTGGACAGTGCCCCTGCAACGTAGCAAATACAAATTCAGTCTAGACTTCATATCAACATTACCCTTAGGCCTCTTTTTTTCATTTCTCTTTTTCCATCATAATTTTGTTCTTTATTTATACATGATATGCAGCAATAGTGCTTCATGTACGTAGTAATAATGCAATAAAAAATATATTAAATACATAAAATATATTGAAATACGGAAATGACACACGATAAAGATTTAAAAAGTTAACAAAAAAATTTATAAAGAATGTACAATTTTATTTTCTAAGAAGTGTCTACACTAGACATTGGTCAAATGGCCATGAAATGAAACGGATCTATCTCAGCATATATGGGCCACCCAGCCCAAATAAAAATAATGGGCCAAATCCTCAAGTATTGCTATTCTTTGCAAAGTCCACTCCCAATTTTAACTTTATTACATATCCCACCACCAAATTTGAAAAGGAAAGAAAAGAAATGCCATGATTCCCTTGATAGTTAATTATGGATTTAAGCCATCAATTGTGACTAAGTTAAATTGTTAATCTTAGTGGAGCATTAGTTAAGTAAAAGTTAAAGTAGAGAACATTGGAATGGGAACCTTAATTAACCAAAATAAATCTTTTTCACAAAGATCCAATAAATGATAAACATGGTGGGAATTGACTTTAAGAAAAAGGCAATGACTTTGGTCTTCCTAACCCACATTACATCTAATCCAACACCATAACTACTCTCAAACAAACCATTACCATCAAATCACAATTATTAATATGACACTTCTTTATGAGATTTATTTAACTTTGTTAATCAATTAATATACTTAATAAGTGGAAAAAATAACTACTTACATACAATAGTCCATTTCTCCATACAATAAATTTACTAATCTACAATTAAATGCTAGTGTGTCATGTGCAAACTCTTATTATAGAAAAATGTGCAATGCATTTCTTATACTACTATTAACCAATTTTTAGATATCAATTTCAATTTATTTAAGATTAAGTCTTGTATTTATTCAGGTGCACTACATTTTAGAACCATGAAATTTATTATATTAAAATATGCAAATTTATTTGCACTGAATTGTACAACTATTAATATGAAAAAATAAATGCACGATCAGTATAAATAAATTGAATCTTTCGGTATAACAAATTGCATGATTTTAAAATGCATTATGAGTGCACAGTGCACTTGAATGTCTATAAAACTCACTCAGTATATAATGTATCATATTTAAACACTACTTATTTATTCTTTCTTAAAAAAGGGAAAAAAACTCACTATACATTTATTTTTATTAAGGGGGAAATGGAAAAATGATTCATTATGTTCCATTCCCAAAACCGATTCTCCACTAACAATTTTGCTCTCTTGTACATCAATCAATCAGTCAAGTCAATCACTTTGACAAAACTCTTTGAGCCCAAAAATTGAAACAAATCGAGAGGAAAAACAAGCTTGAGCTGCAAATCTAAATCGAGAGAACGCAATTCGTAGCAGCGGGAGCTATGGCGGGGAGAGATTTACTGGTTTTTATGGCCTTAACTATTGTGACGTCAGCACTGCTTCCGCGGAATGCCCTTGGCAATTCCGAGGGCGACGCGCTCAACGCGCTTCGCCGGAGCTTGACCGACCCGGATAACGTGCTCCAGAGCTGGGATCCGAACCTTGTGAACCCCTGTACATGGTTCCATATCACTTGCAACCAAGACAACCACGTCACTCGCGTGTATGTATATCTATTTTTGTTAAGTAATTTATATGTTACTGTATGTGTTTGTAATTTTACGGCGTTTGAGTTTGTATGTCTTGGGTGAATTGAACTTTGATTGGAACATTTTATGAGAAAATTATGGTATTTTATTGTAGAAAAGTTTGTAGGTTTTATTTTCTGTTTGCTGTAGTTTCTGTTACATGTTTGGGGGCTATTTAGCTTTAATTCCAATTAATTTTTAGGATTACATGGAGAAATCTTTTTTGTTGTTATATTTTCTATGATTATTGCTTCAGTTGGTGAATAGAAGTATTTGGATTCATTGGAAGAAATATTGTTCCAAGTGAATTTCCTAATGAATTCCATTAATTTTGTTATGATCATTAGTATTTTCTCTGTTTGGTATGGTTGATGAAGTTTCGGTTCCAAGGGGCACAGAAATGTCATACTGATACCATGAGGCTATATTAAACAATAAATTCCATGATAGTATGTTTTTAATGATGTGAAGCAGAACACTCTTATACTTTCGTTGGATTATATCTAAAAGATTTGAGGAAGGTCATGGTGGTGCTATTTCTTTTGTCGAAAAATTAAAGAGGCTATACTGTATATTCTTTCTCACTAGTAAGGAGGTTATGGTGATTATTGGACACATATTGTAATTGATATCAAGACTCTCGAATTACTAAACCTATGATGATTTCAAATCCATACTAATGACTGTTAAATATGTTCAAATTAGATACTGAATGAATCATCAGGAATTTAATATATAAGAAATTCTGAAATGCCAAATCTTTCGTTCCAAAAACACTGATGAATTCTCTTTGCATACATGTTTTAACTTTCCTTTACTTGTATTTGGATCTTTAATTTCATATATGTTTTTGATGATTGTGGACCTAAAGCTCACTGTTTCTTATCACTTGGATAGGGACCTTGGAAACTCAAATTTATCAGGTCATCTAGTGCCTGAGCTTGGGAAGCTTGAAAATCTCCAATACCTGTAAGTATTATGCATAATATCACTTTATTGCCTATTTGGCAGATGTATTTTTTCTTATCATTACTTAATGCTATTTAAAGTTAAAGGACAATGCTCGTGATCTATGGTTTCTTGCTGCTGTAACAATGTTTGGCACTCTTACGTTAAAAGTCATGTATATGAAAAATCTCTTGCTTTGCATTTCTTTTGGAGTACCCACCTCTGTAACTGCAGCCTAATGAAAATTGACTTCTTCATCTTTCAGGGAACTTTATAAAAATAACATTCAAGGGAAAATTCCTGCTGAGCTAGGAAACTTGAAGAACTTAATAAGTTTGGATCTGTACAACAACAATATCTCAGGAATAATACCTCCATCCCTGGGAAATTTGAAATCCCTCGTCTTTCTGTAAGTTTGTTTATAACTTTCTTATCATTTATGTAGTTCAAATGTTTCCTCGCGAGATTGATGGCGGTAGTTCAATTTTGTTTACCTTCTTAACCTTTCTTAGCTAATATTTTGAGTGCATTATTGAATGCCTCAGTTTCCTCTCTCCTTTTCTTGCTTTTAAAATGCACAATCCTCGTTAATTTTGTTATCATTTTGTTTCAAGATAACACTTTGTTTCTTTCACAGACGTCTTAATGATAATCAGCTACATGGACCTATCCCGGGGACACTTGCTAGCATATCTACCTTGAAAGTTTTGTAAGTGGTTCTATTTAACTAATAATTACGTCACAGTTCGTAATAGGCTGTGGTGCAAGATAGTTACTAATATTTGCATTTTTTTTTTGTAGAGATGTCTCAAACAACAATTTGTGCGGTCCAGTGCCTTCCTCTGGTCCATTTGAGCATATACCCTTAAACAAGTAAGATTTTATAAGTCCTCGTTGTTTAATAAATCCCTTTTGTTTCAGCTTCTTTCATCTGGTGCTTTTGATATATCGGTTTATCTCAACTTGTTTGTTGATATGTTATATGATCTCGCTCCATCCCTTTGTCTTGCATGTGCATTTGTATCAGGATATATGTCTTCTTCTTCTCCTTAAGCTATATTTGGAATTCCATTAGGTTGCATTATAGTTAAGGGTTTATGCCCTTATATGTTTAAATGGCTCCAATACCAAGATGCATTTGATATCAACCACTGATCATAATTAGGTCAATTAGGTGCCAATAGGTGTGAAGTTTATTGAGTTTGAAATTGTCAAAAAAAAAAAAAAAAACTCATTCTTCTGTTGTATGAATATGAAATGTATCAAATGATATGCTCCTCAAAGTCCTTCGATACAAACATTTCTTTTTCTGCCATTTGCCTTTGCTGGGGTGTTCGTCCCTTTGAGACAATCTATTTCTGTTTACAACATTGATCATCTCTCTTGCTACTAATATGTTGGGAACAGATGGTTAGTGAATATCTTTAATGAAATGTCACTCACTAGGAGTTCAAAACTTCAAAGACAATTCCGTGTTGAATCTCTATTCTACCCTTTCTGACATCGACAAAAAATTCAAAGACAATTCTGTGCTGGTTTTGAATGTTTGCTAACTTATCCATCGTATTTGCAGCTTTGAGAACAACCCTCGACTAGAAGGTCCGGAGCTGCAGGGACTTGCAAGCTATGATACAAACTGCTCGTAAAGATCTGATAATTGATATAGAAGCTTGCAATAATCTATCATCGTACCAAATGGTGCTTTTCCTACTTAAGCCTGTTTAAATGAAAGTGTGTGTTATGTATAATGCCTAGTAAACTTGTTTATAGTATCCAGTTTAGGTGATGACAATCAACCATGGAGAATGATGAATGTCTGTAATTTCAACTATAATTTGTGATGTGTCTGATTTACTGATTATCCATTTGTCATTGATTTTCCAACATGAGCCTAAGTTCAAAGACAAGTCCATGCTAAATTGTGTATAATTTTTTTTATGAAACTGGTTCACAAAATTTTTATGGCGAACTCGGTAAAATAAAGTATACGATTTCGTGATTTTGTGGAGAGTTATTATAACACAAAAAATAAAACATTTCAAAATGTGATACTTTATTCTAAAATTTATTACTTTAAAGAAAATAATTCATTTTGAATCTAGTTCACAGAAAAAATAATCAGTTGAGTTTCATATGATATTTCAATACTATCATTACAGCCTAATACATTTACTAATTGTATTATTTATGCAGAAATAAATTGGATACTATCATTGTGACTTTAGTTTCTTGAATCATGGAGAAATAATATCTCTCGATATTTTCCTCAATATATACAGACAAATAAATCAATCAAATTGACATCAAATTCATGAAAACTTCACTCCAGATGTCACTGTATGTTTGAAGATACATGGTGTACAATGGATAAAGAGGTCTAAACATATTTTACAGCACACTTTTCAACTCAAAACTGCCCTCAAAATCAAACACTAAACTGACAAAGCAAAACAAACCATCACCAAACCTCAAAAACTTCAAGAAATCAAATAAATAACTCATTCTTGAAGAAACCAACCAACCTGATCTTGCTAATTAAATAAAAAATTGAAAGATTAAAAAAAAAACACTTCCATTAAGGAAAACGCACACACTTATCCCAATTTTCACATTGCATTCTTATTCCTTATCGGAATCGCTTGAACTTGATTCAGAACTGGAACTCAAACTTGAGCTCGAGCTTTTAGAGACTTTACCTTTACCTTTAGCAGATGACGGGGAATGCAAGTCCTCAGTTGACGTGCGCTCACGCTCCGCCTTTTCAGCCACATAGCTGCCCTCTTTTGCACTTGACTGAGACTTCTCCTCAGAGGGACCCAGTTTGTTTGCCTCGACTACTGATCCATCGTCCCGTTTCATTGATTCACCATCTAGCACTTGCTTGGGAGACGAAATAGTATCCTCCGAGGGAATGGATTCAGCAACATGCAGTTCGGATAAGGCTTCTTGTGTTTCTCCAGACTCAATCACGTGATCCAAAGTAGCACCTTTAATCGGTCCAACTTCACGAACGGATTCTGTCACGGTCAAATTCTCGGACGCGGTTTCTCCAACTGCCAGCTCAGCTGCAGGCTTCTCGATCTCCTTGGATCTGATTTGCTCAAATGCCATATCAATATCTTCGATTTTTCTAGCTTCGAGTTCAGTAATCCCAGAAGTGGTATTCGTGTCGACTTGAGCTTGACAGGATATCTGACCACCTTCCACCGTGTTTTCAACCGCAGCAGATGTCAATTCAGCTTTCTCAAGAACAACATCGACACGTTCCATTGATTGGTCAAGAATCCCGGAGACGGTATCTTCATGATTATGAGGCTCCAAAACTACAGTCTTCTCAACCTCCTTAGAACCGATTTCTGCGAACGCCGGATTGATATCTTCAATAGTACTAGCTTCAAGTTCCGTCATCCCAGAAGGCGTATCTGTATCAACTTGACGTTCAGCTTTCTCAAGAACGACGTCAACATGTTCTGTTGATTGGACTTTCGATTCAGACTTCCAAGACACGATATCTTCATCATCGTGAAGCTCAGCTTGGGGCGTCTCTGAAACAACAGACTTCTCGGTCTCTTTAGAACTGATTTGGGTGAATGCCAGATCAATATCACTAATAGTGCTAGCTGCAAGTTCAGGCATCCCAGAGACGGTCTCCATATCAAATTGACCTTGATCGGACATGATTTCTGTTCCCACAAATGTCAATTCAGCTTTCTCAGAGACAGCATCGACTTCTTCTCTGGATTGCACTTCAGATTCTGGAATAGCATTATGAAGCTCAGCTTGCGGTGGCTCCAAAACAGCAGGCTTCTCGATCTCATTAGCACTGATTTGCTCGAACGCCAGATCAATATCTTCAATTTTATTAGCTTCAAGTGAAAGCATCCCAGTAGGGATTTCTGTATCAGCATCAACATCTTGTGTGGACTGCATTTCTGATTCAGATAATGCAGAAACAGGGGTGGTTTGCTTCAAAACAACCGATTCCTCGATCTCCTTAGAACTGATTTGCTTGAAGGCCAAATCAATATCCTCAATTGTACTAGCTTCAAGTTCCGGCATTGCAGCAACTGTATCATTATCAACCTGACCTTGATTGGACACCTCAGCACCTCCCCCTACGATTTCAGTTACTACAGACATTAATTCAGCTTTCTCCAAAGGAATAGCATCGACATCTTCTACGGGTCCCACTTCCAGTCGGGAAACCGTATTAAATGTATCTTCATAATCGTGATTTTCCACGGATAGCGTCTGTTGTCCTGGTGTTTCCTGATAAGGAGAATCCTGCCTGTCATTTTCATCGAACTCCATTCTTGATGCCTCAATATTATCCTCTCTTCTTGTTTCAGAGGTTTGTAGCTCTGAAACACGTTCCACGTCCTCTTCATACATGTCAGCATGCTCCCTTGAATTGTTCGAGTGCAGTGTGTCTTCAATTCGATTCATTTCAACCGAGTGAACATCGAAATATCTCAATGGGCTAGTTTCATGCAGTGAAGACAAGTTTGCTTCTCCAACAGAATCGATGTGTTTATCAAAATTACTCGAGTCAGATCCCAATTAACTGACACTAAAGTCCCCAACACTATCCAGCTCAGATAAAAGCACATCATCAATATCTTTGATCTCATCCACTTCTTCAACTATTATCTGCCATCAATAAGAGAAGTAGTGGCCTCAAAAGCATTTGGTGGAATGGCAACAGATTCAGGGTTCGATGGAGAGTTGATGTTTGATAAAATGAAATGATCTAGCTCTTCGACCACAGGCACGTTCGATTTCTGTGTAACTCGATCATCCACAAATGACTCGGTTGGGGTGCTTGATGCCTGCAATTTATTATCCAAAAGATTGTTGATTTATTTTGTTTTAAGAGCAATTATGCGATGCATGTTAATGTATGCATCTTCAGATAGAGAAGAGCAATCATAATGCAAAAGACATGACAAAAATTTCCAATTTCCAAGCAAACATTCAGAAATTAGCCACTGAGAAAAGTTTGTGGGTCTGAAAAAGCAATCCTGAAAATTGATCATCCAAATGAATCGAGTTTCTTCCCCTTGGCAGTGGTAAAGAGAAGATGGCCATCTATTGGCAATTGGTTTTCACTTCTTAAATCTTAGGAAAATTTCCTGGAAAATGAAGTAGGTCTGAGTTCACCCGATAAGACAATTGAGATTGGTCTCGAAACTGTGCATTTATCATGAGACATTAATGAGATTCTTTCTTGTATACATTATTGTAAACTTGCACACTTAAACCTCTGTCTTACCTATATGAAAACTAAACATAGACTTGGAGCTTGTACATCTTTTTCACCACAATTAAAACCATGGCATAAATGTTAACAACATTATTTCCCTCCGCAAAGGTAGACTTTTCATATCAATTACGATTTAAAACCATAAAAACATCATAAGAATTACTGCTCAAGCATGATTTCTACATCAACACAGAATGCATGTTAACCAAACAAGGAACGTGAGCATAGACAAAGATGATAGAAGTACTATTTATACTATACGAGAATTTATTCCAAAATTTCTATCATGGTAATTGTGATGCCAAAATCATATGAAATACACTTGTATGAGACAGTCTCATACATGAAACATGATACTTTTGCAAGTTATTGTGATACTTTAGAAACTAGAGTATCAAAAAAAAACCTGCAAAAGTATCACATCACATGTATGAGTGGGTCTCATGCTAGAGTTCCTCAATAATATATTCGATGTGTATTAGGAAAATTGGGTAAAAAAATATTAAGTATAACTGACCTCTACTTCATTAAGATGCGTAAAATTGAGTTCACGTAGGGCAGTCTCTTCCACGACAACTGATGGTTGACCCTCGAATGGGGGCTCATTGACTTCAAGTGGACTATCTCCAGCCAGCAGTGAATATAAATCCACCACCGGTCGTTCCAGATTTTGATCTTCAGAAGATTTGACCATGGTTATATCAGCACTTGAAACAGGAACTTCATCCCATATATGTTGCTCCATAAAGTGTCCTTCAACAGAAGCTTTGTCGCGTGCAATGTCAGCAGCAGCTGAAGAACCTTCACCGATATATCTCTCGTCCACTGCCGAGAAATCAGTGTTTATACGATCTTGCTCTTTTGTATTATCATCGAAAGATCTGGATTCATCTGCTGATGGATCGGGTATTGCCAGACTACTACCTTCAGATTCTCTCTCAATATATGACACAGTAGTCCTGTCTGCAACAGGGAAGGAACCAAGATCAGACTCTGGAAGCACATCACAAGAAATCGAGGACGATGATACGTTGTTACTCAGCTCTCTGGGGCTGGTATCATAAACAGGTCCCCTGTGAAGAACGTCATTAACCAACAAATTGCTGATATTCAGATTGGTGCTTTCTATGGAAGTCTCGTTCGAGATGTGTGGTTCTTCAGCAACATCACCTTCACCTTCTGTCATAGTGAAGACCCTTTCACTCACTTCTGAAAGTGACGACGAGCTCGAATCAGAATCATCTGCAACATACTCCAATCGAGATTCAAGCTGAATGAATTCAACATCTCTATTTTCGACATGGCCCAATTCGAAAGAATCTTCTTCTTCTTCGGAAGATGAAGAAGAAGAAGAAGATTCACTTCCATGTCCAACATGCTCAGAAACACACTCCATCACGGAGATCATTTCTGGTTCTTGATGCACATTTTCTTCAAGCTCTACGTAAATCGGCTCCGAGTCCCCTGATGGACCCTCCTCTTTCGTCTCTGCAATCATTTCTACTTCTGAAAAATTATCTTCTTCTGGAAGCTTCCTGTCTTCTGTATCCTCAACTGATGTTACCGAACTAATTGATTCAGTATCAGGAACAGAACTCAGCTTCGATTCACTAACTCCACTCGATTGTCGCTGAAATATAGAACTGCTCGATTCTTCTCCCTCTGGAACAAAGAAAGGCCTCATCTTTCTTTTGGGTGCAAAATTTGAAGGCCCCACATTAAAACTCTCGTGTCTTCTGAAAACCGGCTCTCTGGGTTGAGTCGTTGCAAATTCCTCCTTGAACCCATCTCCCATAAGATCAGGCTTCTCCTCACTTGAATCATAAGGAATATCGAAAGGATTCCGCCTTTGCAACAGAACAGAAGGTGCTGAACCAGGAATTGGAGGCAGCCCTGAATTATTATCATAGTAATCATGAGCATGATCAAATGGATTATTATGTCTTCTCGTTGAAATGGGAGCAATATCGAAAGGAAGATCCGCACTGTCCAAATCGATCAAGTTCTTATCTGCAAACATTTTCCTTGCTCTCCTCCTCAATATTAGATTCTCCAAACGTTGGTTTCGTTCAATCTCCGAGCTTCCTAAGTCCATGAGATTCTTCTGATCTTCTTCTGTCCATGCAATCACAGATTTTCTCTCCTCTTCCTTCTTTCCTTCTTCGTCTTCTTCATCTTCATTGTCATCATCTGCACCTTCCACATCCTCCCGATTTTCAGACCCGTCCGACTCGTGACCACTCGTACCGGATCTTCCCGACTTTCCAGATGCCCCATCAAAATCATCATGGGCCTCGCGAACAATTAGTGGAGCCTCCTCATCGAGCAGCGGGTGGAGCTCATCGAGCATCGGCAATATGTCCTCCATCGAAGCATCCGGAGACGAGCTTTCAGCCCGACTCGACTCAGAATCCGACCCATCATCATCATCTTCGTCCTCCCGTTCCTCAACTCTCGTCCAAGGCGAACGAGGAGGTGAATCCAAAGAATCCACATTCACCTTCTCAGAACCAAAAGAATCAGCTTCTGATTTCTCATCATCTGATTCATCATTCACCTTTCCAGCTGATGCAAAGTGATTCTCCAAGATTTCACCATTACTGAGTCTCTCCTCAATCCAATCAGCTTTCTGCTCAAACACCAAATCACCCAACTCCCTTCTTCCTTCCCCAATTTCACCATCATTCACTTCAGTCTCCACCGATCGTTCCTCGATCAATGGAGTAGTATCATCCGACCGTTCTATTTCGTCACGGCTCGTCTCACTGAATCTCTCAACATAATAGCTCTCATTTTTCTCCTCAACAACAGCAGTCTCTCCTAAAACCCCTGTCTTAATCGAGGCAACATCAACGGTTGTTTCCTCTTCTTCTACTTCAATTTCAGGGATGTTTGGTTGCCCAAAACTTAAAATGGTCCCAAGCAAAACAGCAGTGCATACAAGAACAGGAGATGCAGAAACCAACAATTGAAAAACGAAAGGCGATAATCTGTACAGAAAAATCAAGAAACACAGAATACCCACAAGAAATGGATGATTCCAAGCTGATCTAAAACACCCTCTGATTGTAAAGATCAAAGCTTTCCTCACTTTAACTCCAATCTCCATCAATTCAACACCCATTTCTTCTATTTCCACTCCCAAAAAAGTAAATTTTTTTCAGTCAAATCTGCCAAAACCCCAGAAAAATCCCATCATCAGATCAAGGCAATCGGCACATCAACACACAACAGGAACAAAAACAGTAATCACATCAATCAAGAACTTACCTTAAAGAATTATACAGAATAAGAATTCCCAGAACCAAACAGCACCTGAAAACCCAAAAGAAAAACAGAGGGAGATTCAAAATCTGGCTAAAGATAAAAAGAAAGAAGTTTTAGAGAAATAACAGAGTAGTTCAACATACCAGCTTGAAACAGCTATCAATCCAGAATGGAAAAACAACAAAAGAGTACAATTTTAATTTCTTTGCTTTACACTCACTATCTTTCTTTTATTTTCTTGCTTCAGCAACAGCTACAGATCCACTATTCTGTCTCTCTGTACTAAGGAATCAAATCATTTACAAAAAAAAGTAACTTAACAAGTTTGGGGGTTGGGGGGGCACCCACAAAGCAGAAAAAGTAGAATGTGAAAAAAATAATAAAGTTGTGATCTTTCTCTTTCTGTCTACTTTTTCCATTGATTAATTCAAATGGTCGGCTTCTGTAATATAGAAATTCAAATCTTTGAATATGATTATATATATTTTACTTCTAAATAAAACAGACCATATTGTGCTGATGAATCTGGTACATGGGATTTAGTAAAATGGAATTTCTTGATTAAGAATATTAGCTGTTGTTTGAGGGTTCAGGCTAAATGCTGTGAGGGTGAGGCCATGTAATCAAACATTTTTTTTAATTTTTTTATATTATTTAATCGTAGGTTAGGAATGATGATAATCATTACTTTTCTTGGATTAAGGGTTTTATTCTGACTTTCTTTATTTATTTATTTAATAACTTTTGTATTTTAAAATTCTCATTTGTTTTTGGTTGTTTGAGGTTTTTGTTTTGTTTTTTTAATTTTGAATCCAATTTTGATTAGTTTCGTGTACTGCATGATGTGATATTGATTTTAAAGGAGACAAGATCCAACCAAAAATATACAAATCAAAAATTATGTTTTAAAATTTTATTTTTTTTCTGATTGATTTACATAATTATGTCGATGACTAATGATATGAAATATACATGTAATATGTAATACTATACGTAATATGTAATACAATACAATATGCAATACGAGATTATAACATAATTAATGGTTTTTTTTCATTTTTATGTTTTTGGATCCATATACATTCAATTTTTTGAGCTCAGTTTGACGTTATTGTATCATCATTTATTTATTTTATATACGACGTGGAAGATCACGATTACCTGCCATCTTAGTGTATTAATGCAATAAATGCATAATTTTTACTAATAAAATTTGGCTTCGGAAATGGGATTTTGTCTTTGCTACCCTCAGGGACATTATACAATAGTATTTTATCATATTGTATCATATATTTTAATGTATTATAAAGTACAACACATTATAGCATTGAAAGGCGGTGCGTAGCATGGATAAAATCGGAATGAATAAAGCATTAATTTCAATAAAGCGTTTAAGTGAAAGGTAATGAAAATTATCTACAGTAATTAATTTGCATAATTATTTATTTTTCTTTTTTACAAAGCCACATGAAAGAAATAAATCATACTAGTACTAAGTAAGTCGTGAAATAAACATCATTAAAGAAATAAAAAATACTAGTACTAAGTAAGTCGGGAAATAAACTCCATTACGTTGAGTTTGAACTCCAAAATTATTAATTAATTATTATCCGAAATGATGAAAAATGAAAATGACTATTATTAGCTAATCAATGAAGAAAAAGTATAAAAAAATGAAGAAAGTATGTCCGATTAATTAACAAAGTCTACGGAGTAGAACTCATATATTTGTAACACTTGTCATTACTATAATTACAATTTTCCAGTAAATGAACCCTGCAACTATATAATTGTATTAAATTGTGGTATACCTACCTTTGTCTACATTTTGTGTTTTCTATAGTTTTTTATTACATTTAAATAGTATATTATTATCAATACTAATAATATAATTACCCCACGCGTTATCTTTATTTATCAAAATAAAAATTTTAAAATTGAAACAAATTATAATATATTTTCTTTTAAAACGCATATATTGGAGATGTGTAATTTCATGACAAAATTGGGAGAAATTGAAGTGCAAAAAAACAAGTTAAGTAACCGAACATATTGACCAGGTGCCAGACGTCAGCATAACCGTTGCTCCAGCTTAACTGTTTTAATCAAGAGCAAACAACTACTTCCCATCACTTTTCTTCTTCATTCTTCAATGCATTCATCCCTTCAAAAAATCACAACTTTGGTAAGCATTTCTAAATCTTAATTTCTTTATCTTTTTTTTAATCTCAATTTAAGTGATATCCGAAGGTGCCCTAAGATTGAATATATTTGAATGATAAATACATATAACATGCAGATGTGATGCAAACTCACACACACTACACACAGCTGATCATGTTTTTTTGTCTGATTTCTAATGCATGAATAAGTTCACTCCTTACATCTTTTAGATCCATTCCATAAAGGGTCATTCTTTTTCTTGATGTGATCTTCAATCTGCCAATCTCTTTACTGATAACAGATGAATCGAAATTCTTGAAATTGATCAAGTAATTGTTACGAATCTTTATCGCGCTTATTCCATATTTTCTCGCACACGTTTTTCTGTTTAAAAGATCACCTCTCCATGAGAATGCAGTCAAATGGAAGGATACATGATTCCCTTGTTTCCTGTTATTCCAAATACAGGATATGTTTTTTGCTGATGTTTTTTTACTCTTTGAACAACTATTTGTTTTTGAATAATTTTTTTAGCCACCTGTGTAATTTGTGCAAGAAGGGGAAACAGAAATGTCATTCAAGAAACCACAAGCAAATATTCCAGAGACATTCATACCAAATGAAGAGGAGAAAGCTAAGGTATAATTGATTTGGGCATTCTTTATATCTTTGTATCGAATAGGCATACTGATAGACTCTGTTGTACAGATCAACGAAATGAAGCGGTTGATCGGCCCTTGTGTAAACAGGTTTCCGTGTCAATGTTCGGACGCATCACTACTAAGGTATCTCAGAGCAAGAAACTACAACACTAAGAGAGCCGCCAAAATGATGAAAGACACGCTCAAGTGGCGTCTCAAGTACAAACCAGAGACCATTCAATGGGTAACCCGTCTTTGCCACACTTGCTATTTATCCATACACAAAAACTTGTATGAGACAGATCTCATTTACTATACGTACTATTATGACCCATGAGCTTATTGTGACCTAAATCAATCATGTTTTAAAGGAAAGTATGTTCAAATATGACTCCTTCTTATATGTTTGGTCGATAGAGATTATCCGTTTCCCATTTTACATCTTCTTTCTTCCTGGTGATTCAGGACAACATTGCTCATGAAGCTAAGACAGGGAAACTTTACAGAGCCAGCTATTACGACAAACTCGGGAGGACTGTACTTGTAATCAGACCAGGAACACAGGTAGACAAATATGGGAAGAAAGCCTCATTTTTCGTCTGTGTTTTTCGTTTCTTGCTCCTACATGACAGGTTCCTACCATACATGTGTTAGAATCCAAACCCTGTAGAAGATCAAGTAAGGTACTTGGTGTACTGCATGGAGAGTGCTATATCAGACCTACATCAAGGCCAGGAACAGATGGTATGGTTGATCGATTTCCGAAGGTGGAACATGTCAAGCATATCGGTCAAGGTGGTCAGGGAAACGGCGCGTGTGTTGCAGGATCATTACCCCGAGAGGCTTGGCATCGCCATTCTCTACAATCCGCCCAAAGTCTTTGAGTCCTTCTGGTTGGTACGTCTATTTTTCCCGTCTCCTATTACATCCGTTGGATTGATGGCATGTCTGTAAGATGCTCAGCGGCTGAAATAGGAGAAGGGGTGTGCACAAGTTGCATCATTATCTCATGTTTTTCAATGAACAAACTAATACTTTTCAGTGAAACAAACTAATACTTTTTAGTGAAACAACTAATACTTTTCAAGTTACAACGTGCAACTGGTGCATACAAGTATTTGTCATTCTAAACGTATACAAACAACTTGCAATGCAGTTGGTGAAACCGTTTCTTGAACCTAAGACATTCAAGAAAGTGAAGTTCGTGTACTCGGATCAGCCTCAGAGTGCAAAGATAATGGAAGCTCTATTCGACATGGACAAGCTGGGATCTTCCTTTGGTGGCAAAAACACGGAGAATTACGAATACGAAGCTTATGCTAAGCGCATGAAGGACGAAGAAAAGAGGAACAAAAGCTCGAATGATGCATTACCGTCTGATCAAATAAGTGTTGCATCTGAGTCGGATTTCTTGGTATCGGAAATTAACTCGGTAGTTTCTGATGAAGCTGATTCGTCGTCCAACTATGAAATAGGAACTCCGGACATGGAAGCCATTGAGGAGATGGCGGCACGTCTGCAGCTCGACTACAAAAACAAGATGGAAGATTCACTTGTTTGCGACAACAAAATTGGTGATGCTACTACTAAGGTGGAAGGCTAAAAGTGATTATTGCATTGAAATTTTCAGGAAATTTTACTGCTTATTATGATATATATAGTACAAATCAAGTTCCTAAAGGAATGATGATTTGAAGTAAAATAAACTTTTGTTACAATTTGCAGATTGTTAGAACTTCAAATTCTGAATATGTTAACTTTTTGAGTTCAATTTGTTATTATTGGTTTAATAGTTGGTAGCTTTTGGTGATTGGATATTGATTTAAGTGCTTTTGTATATAATTTTGATAAAAATTGTAGGTGAAATATCACAGGGAAGGAAAAAAAACGAAGGGAGAAGAACATGAATCATGCCCATTTTATGTATTGTAGGTTTTAGATATTTATAAAAATAAAATTACATATTCTTAAATTCCAAGAGCAAAAGTCCACATTCTTGTACTCCACCTAACACTATCGAATTTACTACTTTGCCCTTTGAAAATTAGCTTCTCTTATTAGAATAGCAGACGCATTTTCACTGACCGAAATTGAAGAAGAGCATCAATGGCGGTGTTTGAAACATTGACGGCGTCGATCAACCACTACACGGGGCTCTCGCCGGCGGCGTTTTTCACCGTCGTGGCGCTGATGTATGTTACTTACAAGGTGGTGAGCGGCATGTTTGTTGCCGCCGATGATTACGTCGCCGTAAAAAAGGCGAATGAATTTGCCCTGCGCGAGCCGGTTCAGATGGGCGATGTGACGGAGGAGGAGCTTAGAGCATATGATGGCTCCGATCCGGAAATGCCCTTGCTCATGGCAATCAAAGGACAGATCTATGATGTTTCTCGTTCCAGGTAAATCAATCAACCGACTCTATGAATTGTGTTCTGGGTTTTGGTATAGTTGTTTTGGATGGAAGTAATAGTTTGTGATTATGAGCGATTACTAAATTAGCAAGTTAGGGCACTGTGAAATTGACTATGAGTATGCCAATAAATGGTTGAGATCGTTCACATTTTACTTGTTGATAATTTGAGATGATCAAAATCCTCTCTAATTAGATTGTGCAGACAAAGTCTAGTATGAAAATTTTCATACATGAAAAAACTTTAATTTACAACCAAATTCTGTAATTGGTGAATGTAAGACAAAATTGAGTGGTTCATGGTTCACCCGCCCGAATAGGTCATAATTTAGGGTTCATTATTTAGTGTTTAAGGTGTAGATGGTTGATTTAAGACAATTTTATAGATTTTCATACATGAAAATTTTCACACTAGACCTACTCGATTGTGCAATTCTTATATCGGAGTTAGAGAGTATAGTCGAAACTAGGGAAAACAATGGTCGAAATATCGGAGTTCAATTTGGATGCCTAAGTGTTGCAATGCTAATGCTATGTATATCAATTCATTGCTGCTTTCATGAGTTTCCATTTGTTGGGCAGCAAGATGTATCTTTTTTGCAATTTTATGCAGCATAATTTCCAGTCTTTGATGATGAATTAGTCTAATTACTCGATGTTTTGGCAGGATGTTTTATGGACCGGGTGGACCGTATGCACTGTTTGCTGGTAGAGATGCGAGCAGAGCTCTAGCTCTCATGTCTTTCGACCCCAAAGACCTCACTGGAAACATTGAAGGTCTGAGTGAATCGGAGTTGGAGGCGTTGCAAGATTGGGAGTACAAATTCATGGAGAAATATGTTAAGGTGGGACAACTTGGCTCAAAGACTACCCAAGAGTCCAGAGAAACGGAAAATGCAGGGGAGACGAACAAGGATGGCGAAGATAAATCACAATAAAACAGAACAAAAGGAAAATGAGGTGCAGTAGGAAACATCTCTGCCTCCGACCCAATTTTTCGCCTTTGTTGTAACATATAATGGTCTCTTTAATGGTGTATTCTGTAATTTGTTTAGAATGCTATTTAGATTTTGATGATTCAACATGTAGAATTATGATTACTGTGTGTATGAGTAAAGTATTTTATTTTGTGTCATTATTTCTCCAAGTTTCTGTTCTTTGGTTTCTTTACTTTCATATATTACTCGCTTGTCTTGAATGCTGGAGAACCTTGTACTAACCCACCTTGAAATTCAAGAAACAAGAGCAAAATTTTATCTAGGAAACTGCTTTAAAAGGGCCTTATGGAGTCACCAAATGTGATCCTATATTGTTCATCTGAAATGTGATCTACCATTCACTGTTTATTACTAGAAATTCTGAAGTAAAAAGAATCAACACAGAACAGAAACTTTCTTTATCTGGATTCTCTAGATGTCATGAATTATATCAGTTACACTAGGAATGGCTTCAATCAGATAAGAACCTAGCATCTCTCCATTGTTCGTACACAAATGCGGTTATTTTCATATTCGATTCTTGTAAAGTCAGCCAACCAAAACTAATTCTAATTAATAAGAGCAGTACCAATTCACAGACAGTGCATCAAAATGTAACAGCCAGAAAAACAAAACTAAGTAGGACAAAAAAGGACTTATATTCCACTAATCTAGCATTTGATTACATGTTCACGATCAACAAAACACAAAGTCAATTAACAAATCAGACCTATATTGAGAGAATTTCCCATTCCTGTTACAAAATGAGGCCAAAGTTGTGTCTCCATAGTCAAAAGACATCCAATGCACATGAGCTATAATATCAGCAAAATCCTTTCAGAACATCATCAAATTAGTCGAAGCCCCAACCACAAACGGCTCCATCAACAATCTCGTCAAAAAGTAAAATATGACCCCCAAAGTGATCGAAATGGGAAGCGCTGGCAATGCATGACGACACACAGCCAGCAATATAAGAGTACATCCAAGCCCTGATATAATAGCCAGATAACAAGCGTAAACGGTCATCAGATCATACATTGCTGCCCTCCCCACGAGCACGCTATAGAAGATAAAATCCCCCATCCCAAGCCTTATCCCCCTTGGATCCATTGCTTCAATCTCCAACAGCCTAGTTTCGTCCCTACTATTGTCATCGTTACGACTACTGTTACTACCATGTTGATCATTTCCTCCAATTAAAGGCGCCGTCTCCCCTGCATCTTCTCTAACCTCCTCAATTTCACCCCCATTAGTCCTCCCCCCAGTCTGATCAATTCCAATCTCCAGATGCTCCCTTTCTTGAATCTCAATCCCATTGCTCCTATCATCATTCCTAAGCAATTCTTGTAATTCAACTGAGCCATTATTGTTATTACTATCACTATTCATCATCCCAATGCCTGCAGTTACCAAAATCCCCAAACTAGATTCCCTAGCCCCACCATTTCTCCCTACATTTGGCCTAGATTCGTAAATCAATGCAGGTAATTCCTCATTCCTAGTTGAGGCTAGTTCCACCAGCAACTTCAGGGGGCCGCCAGGTGCTAAAACTGCAGCTAAATCGTATAATGCCAACGCCACCAACACCACCCACGTGGTCCATTCCGGCAACCGTGAAAACCACACCGCCACAATAATCCCCAATACCACTAGAGTACTCTGCTTCAAAATTATAGGAATTCCATTCGAGAAAATGGAAATCGTGCCCAATACAGTTAAATTGAACAGTAAAATATAGAATGTAACGGCGTCTATGGGTATGTTAAACCTCTGGATGATGGAGATCAAAATCGAGCTCCCCATGCCGGAGAAGATGGTGAAAACGGAGAATCGAGTGTAGTAGATGAGGAAATTGTTGAAGCGGTAGTAGTAGAGGAGGAACAGGAGGAACGTGACGAGCGTGAGGATGACGACGAAGACGATCGCGTTCAGGATTGCGCCTTCGAGTTTTTGCGAGGTCGGATCGGTTGGGGATTCGAGGTAGACCAAATTGGCAGCGCTGCGGATGGTGGTGGCGGCGGCGGCGGTCGAAGAGGGGTTGTAGACGCTGTAGACGAGTAGGACGACCAGAAGCATGCAGACGGAGACGGGCGCCATTACGCCGATGATTTCGTGGCCGATTGTTTCCAGGATGCTTCCGCTCTCCATTTCCGGCTCCCTGATCGGCGCCGGAGAGGGCAGCGGTGGGATCGGAGTGGGCGGCGGTCAGAGAGGGTTTGGGGAAGTCTAATAATGGAGTTGAATAAACTGCTGGGGTTTTGGAGCTTTTGCCATTGGAGATGAATGAAGATGCGACAGAAGAAAGGGGTTGAATTACTTTATTTCAAACTACAGAAAAATCAGAGGATACATTCGGTATTTTAACACTTGTTCCTTTTCTATTAGGGGTCGGGGTGAATTGTACAACTTGTCCATAATCAAGGGACGTGATAACAATACTTCTGTTGAAATTTTTGCAATTAAGTCCATAATTCGAGCACAGTAAATTCGCTAGTATTAGGGGGTTCTTGCAATAAATTATAAATGATTATAGTTAACTTGAATTTTGGGCAAAAGTTATTTGATATATTTTTATTTTTTTTTAATTAAATTAAAAGAGTATTTGCAATCTCAAAATAACAGGTTCAAACATGGGGTTTTTTACTGTCAGAAAAGGCTTCGACATTCCTGACATTAGAGAACCAATAAAAAATTCGTCATTTGCAATCTAGTTTCGCCATAGGGTAAAATAATTAAATTTCTAGAAAATAAATATAAAATTACTAACATATCCTTATAATATATTTTTTTTTTAAATATTATAAATTTTACACTTAACATTATATCATATTTATATTTATTTATGTTAATGAACAAATTAATTAAAGGTGTTCATGATTATTCGAAATTGAAAAGTGTGTATCCGTAAATCTCGGAATCATCAAAAAGTTTTGCCAAAAAATAAAAATAATAAGAACCCTAATTTATTTCTTCGTCCCATACAAAATCAAGAATCCAAATTAATTTATTATCACACCATACACAAATTTACATGAAGAACCATGAAAATTGATTTGTTTTAGAAAACATTTTACAAGAACCATGTGCAATCCGGCCACCAGTGCGCTGATCAACCATAGTTCATCCAAAAACTGTTTTATATCTTTCTAATTATCAAGAATCACCCAAACACAGAGAACATATAATTTAATACCACATGTTTTGGTCTTTCTGTTTAATGGATGAATTTTTAGTTAATTTTTTAAAATTCATATCATATCAGATCTTCTTGTAACTTGGCAATGGTGTCGGTAATTGAGCCGCCTACCTCTGTTGTTGTTCATTTAGGCTTACTTACATGATTTATGAGTTTGATGCTTATTAGGGCTAAATTAATTATAAGTTTTCGTTTGTTTTTATGATTTTGATATGCTTAAAAATATTTTAATTTAAAGATAAAAGAAGAATTTTGTAATTAATGATTTCTTTAAATAAGGGTAATTTAATTATTTTATATTTTTTTCAATTACTTTTTTAATTTTTTAATAGCGCGATTGCGTGTAACAAATTGCAAACGCACTAATGCTAAGTGCAATCATATAAAATAAATCTCATTCATTAGATCAATAATTCAATGGTAATTAAAGAATTTTCTGACGTTAGGAAAGGCGAAGTAGTTCCTGACCGTAGAATATCCCAACAAACATGATAGGATAAAAACACTTTTTTTAGAATTAAATGTTACTTAACTTTTTCAAAATATAAGTATTCGTGTTTGAGAGTCACAAACATGAGAAAGTGCTCCACTTAATTAATTGATCATATTCTTTTTCTAAAATATAATTGGGTTATATTATACCCCCATAAACTCATAAATTCGTCACGTACAAGTTTTTATCTATCTTAAAATCCTTCCAAGTTCCAAGTCACAAATGACAAATCTTATACATTAGCTTATCACTTGCATTACAAGAAAGGACTCCCGGTAAAAAGTACAATCACACTCGCGGAGATTCACACACTCTTAATCGTCCCTGATGCCACCAATGTTCTTCGTCCCAGAAAATGAAAAAGTGACGAGCAGAAATGCAATACGAGCAATTTGAGCATTGCTACCGCAGCGAATTTGCAATTCCCAACAGCAAACTAGAGGTTGAATGAAACTTGAATACAGACAGAGTAATGCAAAATACTTGATACATCGAAGCAGCAGCCACAAGTGCGGCCCCCATTGCAACAATACGCTGCCAACCTAAGGACCGTGTTTAATATATGCAACTGCTTAATATAGAGCTGATCTTCAAAGGAGGTGTGTCTTGATTATCAAAGAAAGCCACATCAGAACGGAGACCCAGAAGAAACACAGTTTCTCCATCTATAAAAGGGAAGAAACAACAGAATGGTATCGCATAATATATAAATATAGACAGACGAAACTATGCAAAAGGATTTCCACCAACATATGCAACAGGGCCTTGAGCATGGATATTTCTGCAAGAATGGCAACAATTTTAGTAAAGGGTGTTTACGAAAAAGGTAATAATGAATTATAATCCACTAGAATTGCGTGTAAAAGTAAATTTGAGTGTTTTCCATTTAAACGCTACTATTTAAATTAATCATCTAGAATCCAAAATCTAGAAGCTGAGAAGGGTATGCTTTTACCTGATTCTAACTTCTCACTCAACATCTACTCATAAATTTTGCAAAAAAATTATCACTTTCGCTATTCAGCAATTTTTCTCACAATACTAAATTAAATCACTTCCTCAAAAGCATAATCTTTCGCAAACACCCCTTAGCACTGGCTGATCGAAAAGAGCTAAAAATCCTTTCGAAAGAAGTGAAAATCAAGCATAAATTTGAGTTATCAAGTTTTTGAGCTCAAAATTTGAGTTACAAATGGTTCCACCAACTTTGCCAGATCTTCAATTCCAAGTTTACGCTTCAAAATTTAATGATGTAATACAAAACAAATTCTACAAATTTCAATGATTGACTAGTGGGAAGATCAAGAGAAAACTATTCAATAATGTAAGCAATCATCTGCAGAAAGAAAAGCAAAAGATGAAAATAAGGACTTACGGTATTGGGGTGCTTGGTGCTTGCCCTACTATAAGTCCCAAAGGGCCTGCAGAAGAAAATATGGAGTGAGGATAGTAGGAAACAAAGAATTCACCAGAGAATTGATGGATAGAAATAAATACCACTAGATGGATCAAATGAAACTCCGCCTGGAACATAGGGTGGAACTGGATTTTGGGGAAACAATGATTCGTTTATTCCACCAACATACGAAGCTGAAGTCTGAGTGTTTGGCAAAGCAGCTTGCAAAGAACTCATGTCCCAGAACTGAGACTAAACATACAGCAATGTGTCATTACAATTATACCAATGTGGAGTAATATAATATATATATCAAAATGTAGTACTGTATTTTGGAGATAGAAATTAAGATCAAAATAGAAAGGAAACTCACATCCCGTTATTTAATACCACAAACTAGCTTATTAAAATTATGTGATTTGGGTATTAGAAACTAGTGATTAATAATCAATCTCATCAGAAGCTTTAGATAAGTTTATTTATCATGTCTATGCGGAAAAAAATGAAACAAAACATACCGTAATGGTAGGTTCCATGTCACTATCAAAGGCCAGATCAAATGGATTGCTAGGCTTATGATCAGTTGCAAATGACTGAACACCACCCTAGAACAGTGGGAAACTAAACATCAAATACTGAATCAACTCATAAAAATAAAAGAGTGGCCATGAGATGATTAGGCTCAAGAATGTACCACACGTGGAACCATCGAGAAATCACTCAGTTGCACACTGAAATGTGATGATAAACTAGAAGGGGGTTCACACCCATCTGAAGTCCTCAGGTTGCTATCATTGCCCAAAGCCTGAAAAGAAGAAGTCATTAACAAATTTATTAAGAAAAACATTCCTTGAATTAACAAGGTAATATGTAGCAACCTCAAATGCACCAAAGCCAAGAGAGTTTTCAGCCACTTTTTCATCACTTTTTACCACATTTTGTAAGGGCGGCCCTGAAGCAGCATCGTCAAATGCATTCCAGAACTGTAAGATATTTAAATGTAATATTAAACTTCCAAGATTTTTCGGATCATTCTGAACAAAATGAAATGGTTCAAATGATATCTTAAATATCTCAGAATTATCTAGTAAAAGCGACATCGTTCTCTACACCTATAGCTAGTTCAAATAGGTTAATACTTACATTAGTGTCACTTATGGTAGTTTTTTCACTTTGTAGGTTCCCAAACGCAAAAGTGTGTGTAGATGCAGAAGGTTCTTGATAGGAAAAACTCTGATCGATCGCAAATGGGTTGAATTTCCCTAACACATTTTCATCAGATGATGTATTTTTAGCAACCACCGGCACCAAATTCTGAGCAACATCAAATGTTGCCCATCCTCCATCATTTGGCATTATCACATCAGAGGCCTGTCCATTGAAAGATGTAGCTGATTGTGGCTGAGACAGTTCTGCGAACAAGTCTAGTGGTGAAGATTGAAAGATGTGTGATGGCTGTTGCTCAGTGAATGTAGGGAATGAAGAAACGGGAGGTTGTTGAACCAAAGATGAGTCAGGCAATTGAGAATTACTACCAGTTGAAGGTATAGAAGTGACATTTTGTGGTGCCAAAGGTGTATCGAAGAGGTCCAAGCCTCCAAATGTCCCAGGTACTGAAGAGTGTGGTAGAGAAGGGAAAGATGAAGATTCCAGATGGGAAATCTGCTGAGGTTGTTCAGGCTCAGGGCCAGATTCAGGCAAGCTCGGCGAATTGACTGATTTAAAAGACATAGAGTTGCTGTCAAAAGATCCAAAGCTTCCGGAAGATGTCGTTCTCTGCATAAAAGAATATATAAGAGTCAGTGTGCAAGTACACATGAAGGTCAAGTTGTCTTTTCAAGTGTATAGATTTCCTCAAAAGGCAACTCACTTTCCCAATAAATAGTTTGAGAAAGCCCAAATCATGACCGAACAAATAAAAAAGTGGTGTGCTATCACTAGAATACGTCATTCATTTCAAAAAGTAAAATATTGATAATTAGAAGATCGGCAATGCACCAAAATGTCCAAAGCACTTGTCCTTTTCTAAAAACTATTTAATATGAAAATATATTGTTATGTAGTAAATAAGTAATAAAAATATAGTGATATTTCAATAGAGATTAAATGGAAAATTTGTATTAGTGCGCATAATAATCTGTTATAGCCTTGAACTCCACATAAACTTATACAATATGTAATATCTCAAAAAAGGTAAAAATTGAGACTATGAAACTGAGCTAATTGAATGAAATAATTTAAATTGTATGACACTTTAAAAATTGACATTAAAAAAATACAACTAAATCAATGAATATTATAGTTAATTATAAAATAAAATGATAATTCTAACTACTACGTGAATTCATTTTCTTTCAACTACATGTTGCTTTTAGTGACCCTAGGTCCCTAACATTCAAAGTAAATTGTTTGATAATTCATCTCCAAATGTGAATGATGCTCTCATAATCTTATACTTTATATTCTAAACTTTTATAATATGAATAATATATAATGGTAAAAATATAAGGTCAATCTAATTTGAAATTATATTAATTTAAGTTTTATGTTTAAACTTTGAAGAAGTCATTAATGAAAGTTAGAAATTCTGTTTTAAAATACATGAAAATTATAAGTGCAAGTAATAATGTCTCCATCCACCAAATTTATGCTTGATGTTTTGGGCACAACTATTAAGAAAAAAGTAGATAAATGGATAAAGTAAGGGTGTTATAGGGTATTGTGGGTCCATTTATAAACAAAGTGATTGTTTGTGAGTAAAATACAATGACAATTGAAGTAATTAAGTGTTGGTTGGAGAATAAAGATAAAGTGTTTGTTTCCATAAAGGGTAATGGGAATAGATTTGGTGGATGGACGAATAACTGAATAAGGCAAGTGGGAATAAATTTGATGGACGGATGGAGTATTAACTATCTAAAACTGTGAAACATACAGTTTTAAGCGCAAATTTTGTATTGGGTAAAAGGTCCAAAAAATGTTTCTCACCATAAGCCACTTTTAACAAATTATAGAGTATAGACTACAGATAAAGATATAGATATACAGATAAAATAAGAGAAGAGTGACCTGTGGATGCAGTTTTCTTCCTCCATTACTTCTGCTATTTGCATCTGAATTAAATGAAACTTCCCTTGAAATATCTGGAGAAGTTTCACTAAAGGGGCTGCCAGCGTCTAAATGAGAACTTGGTGATACAGACCCAACAATGTCACCTCCACCAGAAACAGAATAATCCGATGCTCGGGAATAAGATCCCTCATTTGAGAACCTGCCATCATTTCCATGATCACTTGAACGAGGGGGACTCAAGAAACTCGCTAATTTTCCCTCATAAATGCCTCGATCTGAACCAGGTTTTCTAGTGAGTACAGGTGCATGTTTCCCATATTTCCTTTCTTCATATTGAAAATCATACGGTGGACTTTGAGAGTAAGAATGATACGAGCTTGCCCGCCTAGTCTCATCTTCAGGGCTTCTTAAGCTCTGTCAAATACGCCCACAATCATATTAGTTTATATTCAACAACGATTTAACACATTCCAATGACCATAATAGACAAGTAACCCCCACAATTATGTTCGTCTCAAATTCAGAAAATGTCTGGATCCAGAAGTATAACCTGAGGATCTCTTGGAGGCCTAACAGATGACTTCTCCAGTGTATACTTTTTATCAACATACACATTCTTTATGAACTCATTTAACTTTATCGACATTGCTGCAGGACAGACATATAAGTAAAATTTGAATGTTTAAACAAGCAGTTATTTGATTTAACCAGATAATATAACAACCTATTATTTGGAAGTCTCTCCCTTTCCAAATCCCAGGTGTTCAGAAACAACTCCCTCGCGCGCTGCAACACCATTGTTTCATAAGTAATCATGGAAAACATCGTCTATGGGCACAAGAAGAGTATCCGTGGACAAATTTATACCTGATTACCACCTTTTTGAAGAGCACCCACTTCTTGAGAAGTGAACTTAGCCATGGAAACAGACTTAACACGATGTGTAAACTCACGACTGCAACACAAATAAAATAAATTATACCAGATAACATTAATATGATCGTTCACTCTAAAAATTAAATGAAGCTTCATCAACATAAATGAAAATTTACAGGACATTGTGGATAGCAGATATCTCAAACATGAACAAAAGATGAATCCTTACTGTATTCCACTGCAAGTAATACAAATAAACGTCCAAAAGTTTGTGCAGACATATTGAGGGCCCTGCATCAAGAGATTTGGTTAATATACAAATACTAAGTAAAACAGCCTTCTCCATAAAAACATTTGCATCAAAAACTCCGTAAAACTTGAATCTAAATCGTGAAATCAAGCGTTTCTTCATTTCCTTCCGAAAAAAACGAATTAACAGAATCTAGAGATTCTAAAGCAGTGACTAATTGCAACGTATTTACTATAGAAAACATAACGATATTCATCTTTTAATTATTATTATAACTACAGTTTCTTTCAAGATATCTCAAGGAGAAACTTATCGAATTGCTTGAAATTAGGGAAAAAAAACTATAATACCAAGCTGTTGCAGTTAATGCATCGGCGATTGGGGGGAAGCTTCATAAGACCCCTAATAATCTTCTCGTTCCTTTCTTCTTCTCTTTTGCTACTCATTTCTGAACAAACTCAATCCCCAACTTAAGAATCAAGTACACTGGGAAAGCAATTGAAATTGAAAGTAACAAATAATTAAGGCCCGGTGCTGAAATTTGAGCGAGGGTGGGGGGTATAAGGGTTTCCGATTTCTTTTTCAAGCGGAATTGAGTGAACAGAAGTTTGAATCGGGTTATGGCTCTCTCTCTCTCTCCTGTCGAGTAATTCAATTTTGGCAATGATGATGATGGTATAATTATTGCCGTTTGAAAACACTAATGCCAGCACATGTCCTGGTGTGCTGCGTTCTGCAGCGTTCACTGTATTCGATTGGAAGGACGGGATTTGACTTGGCAGTAGTGATTTTAATTTTCCCAAATCCCAATCTAGTGTAGATTCTCGGTGTTAATTACGGAGACAACCCTTGAGTTTCGGGTTATTGCAGTAATATCCCTAAATCCTGAATATACTACTTTTCTGATTCTTGATCTAACTGGAGGAGGCCACAGTTCATACAATTAAAAGTTATGAATCTCAATCGATTGTGATAAAAATTATCATAAAACATTATATTAGGCTCAAAAAACGTAACAAAATAATTAAACGTAATTATTAATAATTACTTGGTAAAATATTAATGGGAATTTGACTTCCCCAGTATGTTTGACTTAATTGGCGTGACTTGTTAAAGCCGTGTGATACACTGCATCAGCAATTGCCAAGAATATAGTAGTATGTCATTGCTTAATATTCTCGTGATTGTAACATGCTTTCCTCCTCCGCAAAACACAAGGGGAACAAGTTTCACGGTGAAACTAGTTAAGGAGTGTGACTTATATTATTAAAAAGTGTGATTTTTTATTATAAAAAGTGTGACATTTTACTATAAAGAGTATTACTCATAAAAATGAAGGTGTGACTTATATTATAGCGTAGGGTGTCATAGTGATAACTGAAGGGTGTAATTTATATTAATAAAGTGTGTGACTTATTTTACTAAAGAAAAAAAAAAAATCAATTTCACGGTGAAGAAGTTTCACAGCATACCAACTTTTTCTCCTTATGTGTACCTTTGAAACTTAAAATTCCAACTACACAAGCCTAAAGAAATCAATATATTTACCATTACTTTTATGATTAAAAAAAAATTTGTATGAACTTGATTCATGCTATGAACTCGGATCGAACCTAACGTTCTTATCCATATACTATAAATGGGTCAAATGTAAACCATTTGAGCTCATTCTTTCTTTCGCGCATCTTTCTTTCTCCTCTCTCCCACCGTACAAAACTGTCTATTTTCCTTTTCTCTCCCAAAGAAGGTGAAACCGCTCTTTCTTTTACCTTCTCTCTTCTAGCAAAGGTGACTCACGATGGAACGCGACACGATGGAAACTTTCACTGTTACTCAGAAAAACTATCATTGTTATGCAGAGAAATTATCATTCTTACTCATAAAAATTATCACTATCACTATGATATACTAAGTATCATTATTACACACATAAAATATCACTGTTATGTATAAAAACTATCACTATTACTCATAAAAACTATGACGGCTGGAATGAGCGAGGCCAAGAGAAAATTTGGAATGAGCTAAAACGAGAGCAAGGTCGAATGGAATACGTCTTGACGCCGAGAGAGTGGAATGAGACCAAAGCGTGTGGGACACATCCCTCAAAATGGGTCATGTTCAGTTAGGGTTCATAGTGTGAACTCCTGCTCACATGAAATGTTCATTTCTACTTTTATAACAAAAAATTGTCCAAACTCGAGTTCACATTATTTAAAATAATATATATATTACTATTATATAAAAAAATTATCCTTGTTATTAGAGATGTAAATGAATTAATTCGTTCGCAAATTATTAGGGTCTCGGCTCGAAAAATATTCTTCGAGTTTGTTCGCCAGATTTCACGAGTCAAACTTGAATTCGAGCTAGATTATTTTTTTAAGCCAAACTCGAGCTTGATAGTGTTCAACTTGAAAGCTCACGAACGTGCTCGTTTTGAAGCTTGCAAACATGTTCGCGAATAGGGCTCGTTAATAATTTTAACATTTTCGAGGCTCCAGTAAGGACTCAAGTCATGCTCAATTATTTACCCTTTTTTTAATTATTATATTAAAAAATAAACATATCACGTATTTATTGTATTTGTTTAGTTTCTTAATTAGTTGTTGGTCTTTGTTTAGATATTTTTTAATTATCATGAACTATTTTGTTATGTTTTTAACTAGATGTTGATTAGTTCTGTTATTTTTGTATTTTTTAAAAAAAATTAGCAAGTTTATCGAGCCAAACTCGTTTAACTTGTTAATAAGCTTTTGAAGCTCGAACTATGTTTGATTAATTTGCAAATGAGTTTTTTTTTCGAAGTCGAGCTCTCGACCAAACTCGTCTAATTCATTAATGAACTTTTCACGAGCTGAATTCGAATATTTTACACTCAACCGAGTTCAAGCATAAAAACTTCTTAATGAGCTGAGCTCAAAACTAATGGTATTCGGCCTATCTGTTTTTTTTTTTATCGGACAAAGTTAGTTGTTAAAGTTAGTTCACCAAGCACCCAAACACTCCACAAATTCACCAAACCAATTTTATAACTCTCATACTCCAATTGCTTTAAATGGAATCGAACCCCTAGTCTCCCACTCAAATAAGGGGAAAAGAAGGGTGTGTGAAAAAGTTTTTTGGTTTCGCCTATCTATCTCGTTTACATCTCTCATTGTTATGGCCATTTTGTTAGATGTCGAATTTCCGACTGCTTTGATTAATATGGTTTTAGTTTTTGTCAAAAAGAAATAAGGTCTAGTTCACAATAATTAGCTATTCCAAGTAATGGGGCGAAGGCAAAGAGCATCCAACAAGTACCACTTAATAAATTTGACAATAATGAATACTCCAACAAACAATTACAACCACAAGAGCTGCATTTATTATAATTTGATTAATTTAACATTCCAATTAGTTCTATTTGGAACTAAAAATAGTCTCAACATGTTTTCTCAAAAATAAAAAATAGTCTCAACATGTATAATATGATTTATACTGAAATTCTTTGGATATAATTCACATAATAATGAATACTATTAAACTCTTGATTTCTTCTAAAAGTATTCTCAACATTATAATTAATTTAAACAAATATTAATTATTTTCATTCACTAAATTAATCTCAAATACTCCTATTTTATTTTTCCCCTTATTTATTATTTTTCTTTTTTTTGAAAGCCTTATTTATTATTTTTCAGTTTAAGTACATTCTAGCACCCATACCATTTTTACACTAAAACCCTCAAAATTCAATCCACATTTGCTTCCTCCCACCATATTATCCTATTTCCCTACCATTACCCCCTTCTCTCGTTCTCTCCAATGGCCTCCACTCTGTTAAAAACGCCACCTACTCTCACTACACCGCCGGCGTATCTATGCAGCACCGCCGCCGCCGGTTCCTCTCTCAAGCCCAGCAATTTCACCCGCGTCTCCTTTATATCCAATAGATTTCCAGTGATTAGGTGCCGGATTTTCCACGCTGGTTGTAAGAGGAGTAGTGCCAAATTGGCAGGCCGCTCCGTTCATAGCTTGTTGACCTTTGCTGCTGATGGAGAGAGTGGGGAGGCCCGAACCGAGACCCAGGAGAAAGACCCGGTTCAGGAATCGGAAACCGAGTCTGAAATTGAGGTAATTTTTTGGATCGGGTTGATTTTGTTTAACTTGTAAACTAGAGCTGGTTGCATTTATGTTGTATGGATTTGGATAGTAATTTAGGCTGCTGCACTTGTTGCTGGATGTTTGATTTCTTAATTATGTTTTGTTGTATTCCTTGATGCAATTTGCAACTCTGTGTGCCAAAGTCAAATTATGGGGCCATTATGGTGAAGCATTGGAAATTTAATTCTCGAGAGCTCTAGCAATTTGTTTAGTTCCTAGTTCATTATCACTTGAACTAGCTTTTTTAATAGGATAGACTTGTTCTGTTTTTAGCTTGTATGCTTTCACATAGAAAAGGTCCTATGGCCAGCATAAGATTCTCGGGATAGTGAAGTGGTGACCACAGATAATGTTAGTGTTTACCGAATGAGATGAAGGTTTCATTGTGCATTTTTAGTTGAATTAGTCACATTCACTTTTATGAGTCTCCAGAAGTTGCATAACATTCTTTAATTGCTCCGTACATAATACCATTATTAGCATGAAATTGCTGATGATGGTGATTTTGAGGAAGTCTTGGGGATTCTAAACCATTTCAAGTGATTGGGTATAGGAGCTATGACGCATGAATCTTCTATCTCCGCTGATTTTTTCTGCTAACTGGTTAATTTGCATGTTCTTTTTGTTTGGCTGTGAAATTAGTACGTTGAGTTAGGTTTGAGTTTGAGTTATTTGATACAGAATCGACAGAGTCCTAAAAATATATATTGGAAGCTGAAAGTGGTAATTGATGATGTTATGCTATATACTGCAATACTAGATATTCTACAACAAAAATTGTGTCAGCTCAAGTATTATGTAATTGGTTGTTTTATAATATCTCGCTCACACTTGTCTTTGTTAGAAATTAATTTCTGGTATATGTTAAACTATGCCTGTAAATACTGTATGTAAGTTCGTGCCTAGTTTCAAAGATTGAAATTTTTTCCAAGTCCTTCCATAAAATAAAATTGTAAAACTTTTTACAAAACCGTCATGCTTTAATTAAGAAAATAAAGTTCTCAACCACAACCACCAATAGCTTCTCATCTATGAAATTATTCATCATATGAGTTTAAGTGCTATAATTATTTCTATTTTGTGAATCTAGTTGTTAGTTGTCAAAACTCTTGAAACTCTCATAGCACTTTGAGAATAACACACTTTTCCCATTCAAAATTGCAATAAAGTCACTTATTGACGCTCCATATTTTCA
This sequence comes from Stenogyne calaminthoides, assembly GCA_037126765.1. NCBI lineage: Eukaryota > Viridiplantae > Streptophyta > Magnoliopsida > Lamiales > Lamiaceae > Stenogyne > Stenogyne calaminthoides. The sequence continues at coordinate 35,155,837 of JBBCBC010000013.1, read as the reverse complement.
TGAATGAATATGAAATCATAGTATTGAAATAGTTGATTGCATTAGTATTGATTGAGTACGTAATCTAATAGATTATAATTTTAAGCTTTTAGAAGGATAAATAATAGCTTTTTTCTCATTATATGATGACATGTAAAAGTTCAGATGGTTGCACTTTGTTTTGCTGGTATCCAGTGAATATGAACATTTACTTTTCTATTTTCCTTTATCTGTCAAAGTAAGCCCTTCCTCTATTTAATGATTAATGGCTTTAGGTTTCTAAACAAAATGGCGAGGCTGCTTCTGATACTTGGATTTTAATATCTTGATCTTTCAAATCAATCTCTGCGTAATTATATTCTTGGGCGAGATGAGGAAAATAAAGCCTTATTCAAATGTCTCAGTTGCCAGAAAGAATCTGTATGTGCTTAATCATTAACTGTTCCTATTATGATGGACAGGGAGACGCGGATGGTGCTGCTAATGTTGATGCTTCTAGCGAATCTGATGACACAGTTGCAGAAGAGCCTAGTTCTGTGGTTGTAGCTTCTTTGAATTTGTATAAGGAAGCTTTAGCAAATAATGATGATTCAAAAGTTGCTGAAGTAGAATCGTTTCTGAAATCCATTGAAGATGAAAAGGTTGAACTCGAGAAGAAGGTGGCTACTATTTCTGAAGAATTATCATATGAGAAGGCTCGAGTTCTTAGAATCAGTGCTGACTTTGACAATTTTCGTAAAAGAACAGAGAGAGAACGGCTTTCTGTGGTTTCAAATGCAAAAGGAGAAGTTGTGGAGAATTTGTTGCCTGTTTTGGATAATTTTGAGCGAGCTAAAGCCCAGATTAAAGTGGAAACTGAAGGGGAGGAAAAGATCAGTAACAGTTACCAGAGCATATACAAGCAGTTTGTGGAGATTATGGGAACCATTGGTGTTGTTCCTGTAGAGACCGTGGGGGAACCATTTGATCCTATGGTAAGGCTCTACTAACTTTTTGGTTGTTTCTAAGTTGGAAAATAATTATAATAGGTGGCACTAATGGCCTTCCTCTATGGAAGACAAATTCATGGAGCAGATTTCTGATGAGAAGTCACATACATATATTTCACTTTTTACCCCCCACGTTAGATGCCTTGTTATTTACAATCATTCTCTGGTCATTGGCTCATTGCAGGCAAGCTCCCGAGTTGGCTCAGAATTCAGTCGAGTTATAGATGAACTCTTTGAAAAGCTGAATAAAGTTTCTTCAGGTTTTATGAGGACCTGGAAACGATTTTAAGTCTAAAACAAAATTCTTTATTGATTTGAGCCAACTTGGTGAGTCAATTGAGCAGGGATAGTATGGCTTTAAAACTTGCAAGAGATTTTCTCTTGCTCTCTTTATAACTTTAGGGGAATGTATTATGATGGATATTCTCTCTCTCTCTCTCTCTCTCATACATCATATTCCTTATATTAACCTTATTGTTTCTTGCAAAAGCTGCACGAAGCCATCATGCGTGAAGAATCCACTGAATATGAAGATGGGGTGGTTATTGAAGAATACAGGAAGGGGTTTCAGCTTGGTGATAGACTATTGCGACCATCAATGGTGAAAGTATCAGCTGGTCCTGGACCTGCAAAACCTGAAACCGAGGGCCAATCAGAAGAACAAGCTGGAGAAGATGATACAACCGAAGAGACTAGTTCCGAAACCACTCAGACTGAGGGGTAATTATTATGCCTCAAAACCAATTTTGTACGATTAACACTTCTTGAAGTTACTTCTACCAAATATTTTTTGTGGACTTTCTTTGGTTAATTATTGGTTTGTTCTATACATGGTCTAGAGATATAACATTCATGTGCATTTTTCTGGTATGCGATTTCACACCCTTGCAAAGAGAGCATTCTGTTTTAAATCAAAGATCTCCTCATTGACTGTATTTTGTTAGAATTGCAGAACTCTTGCCATTGTCTGTTGAGCAGTGTGTTTTGCTCTGTACTTTCTGCCATGTATTTTGGCATGTGTATCAAACACAAGAGTTGGTTATGAAGTGATTGACTTCCTTCAGTTAATAGTTACAAAGGTGATTGGCAATTTCTACTTTTACTTGTGATATTTATAAGTAGGAGTATCAAAATTTGTGTTATTTGTTTATATATATATATATATATATATATATATATATATATATATATAATAATAATAATAATAATATTGTAGAGAGTATATATTGGGGGTGGGGCGGGGGCATTGGAGATGTCAGATGATCGTACCTCTTATAAAAAGGGTAAACTTACATTTTGTATGTATTTAAATGGATTGAATAAATAGACTATAAAATCAAATACCCACATTGAGGCTTATAATTTATAAATAGAATCAAATAATGTATTTATTTTTTTAAAACCATGGAAATTAGTTTGGGTCCGGTTATTCACAGCCCCATAATCAGGAGATACACCCAAAATCCCACATTCACATTAAATTATCAATTATACCCTTCTCATAAAATCCTTCTCATAAAATTTCTCTCTCTATCATTTTTCTTCCGTCCTTTTTCATCTGCGCCTCTATAGATCCGCCAAGCGCCACTCCACCTGCACAGCTGCCACCCCGTAATGCCAATCCACCCTAGCAGGGATGGATCCATGAATTTCTTATGATGGAGGCACAAAAAAATACAAATATAAAATATATTACGAAATTCTTCCTACATAAGTCATTAACTCATAACAACTCAAATTTATTACAATTAAAACCTACGAGTTTTCATAGACTGAAATATTTGCATGATTGACTCATTATCAACATCATCAAAAATTTCTCTCTTAATATATACAATCAAACTATCATTCATCCACTGATCTCCCATCTGATTGCGTAGACGATTCTTTATGATATTCATTGCAGAAAATATTCTTTCTACAAAATGCATAGACATGAAATTAAATACAAAATAACTACTATATTACAAATTGAATTTAAGCTATTTCTAATTCATCACATAAATCAAAAAGGACAATAGAAAATTGAATTTACCTGAAATTTTAAACTTGTATAATTGTACTTGTACTGTATGAAATTAATGTTGAAATTTGAAAAATTTATCCACCCTTTGCAAAGCAACAAAATCGATTAAAAATAATGAGAGAAAAAGGCCGCCGCCCGCCGTGGGAACTGGGAAGTGGGAACAAGGTGGACTTTGAAATGGTGAAAATTGTTTCAAGTTTTAAGACATCGTGCGTGATACGTGATACTGATGGTGGTCCTGCTTGTGCCTTTGCAGCCGCAGGGATTGGATTTATTTGGTGGGCTAGGCCAATTTGATATATTTAATTTGGATTTATTGGGTGGGCCAATTGATTTATTTAGCTGGGATGATTTGGGCTTATAATTATGTTTAGGTGGTTGGGCACTTGGGCTGATTTACTGATATTTTATATAATAATAAAAAAGAAATTAGTGGGGGCATGTGCCCCCCATGGGACACATAGGTCCGTCTCTGCACCCCAACGCACATTCCAGCACCACCCAAACGATGTCTTCCTGCTCAAGTGCTTCACAGAATCACATGTTTGTAGCAGTGGTGGCCGCACCAAGCCGCCTCTGTTGAACATTCTCAATGCTAAGAAGCAAATTTGCCTCTACTTCACCAAATTTGCCTTCAAATTTATCTCTAATAATAAAATCACTCTCAATCGCTCATCACCAACCTTTAGGTGATGGGCTTGTGGTATCGGCGGTCTGACTTCGAAAGCAAAAGTATTCAAATTTTAACTTAAAAGGAATATTCTCTTAGAATATTCTTAATTTAATTAATTTATTTTTTATTTTATCTAATATTTATATATTACTGTATCAAATTTATAATTTGATATTTATATTTAAATATTTAAAAATTAAACACAATTAAAATATAATATACTTAATAAAAAAAATTAAAGCACAATAATTCAACGATATAAAATATCAAAGTTCAATAACACAATTTATCACAATCACATATTAATACTAAATAAAATTACGTATTTAATACCACATAAAAAAAAAAAAAAACACAACATAATGCAATACTAAAAATATAAATTACATATCAATAGTCATTAATTTATGTAATTTGTAATTTAATATTTGGTATTTTCTTTAATGTTGTCTTATTAAATTTCAATTAGATACTACAATATACCCCCTCCGTTCTAATTTTGATTGACCAAATACTGTAGACACAGAGATTAAGAAAAAATGGGAAATAATAATATTAAATGGTGTAAAAGTGGGTAAAAGTGGGGTTTGGTGGAGGGAAATAATAGTATTAAATGGTGTAAATGTTGGAATATATAGGCACGTAAACACGTTATAAATGCGCAGCGGAAATAAATAGTTCACCAACAACGAACAGTTAATTGCTTTAAACGAGTGCGATTAAACATAACAAGAAATCTTACAAGATTTCAATAGCAGATTTTCAACCACGATATCCACGTAATCCCCGAGAACCAGAGACGTAATTGCACGATCCGCCAAAGTGTTGAATACGAGACTTTAATTTGCTAGGAAAACTCCTATCCTAGATTTTTATGGAGAAACTAGGTTTTCTTGTTGTTCATAATGAATCCGGGACGTCATATATATAGGGAGAGATTAGCTTATATCTTAAGCAAATCTTTATTAGGAAGATAATTCTTAATCTTGAAAACCATATCTCAAAGATATGTTTTTCCCTACATATATTTTCTTACAATAATATTCCATAATATTATTTTGAGATTCTTAATTAATTAAATCCAATTTAATTAAATAATAATAATAATTGATTCCAAATTAATATATTATTAATTCTCCATAAATTAAATATTAAATTTAATTTAATACTTAATCAACCAACTATAATCTGTACACGGGAGTTACTTGTTGTGTGACCCATAAGCCCTCATATATCGAGCGATTAGTCAAACTAATCTGGCCTTAATTGAACCTAGACAATAAATCGATAATCTCAATATATGAGGTACGCTAGAAGAAACGCAACTACTTGTAATTGTAACATGAGCTATTGCGATTTCCTCCTTCCATTCATTTAATACCGATTAATTTTGAACATGATGAAGTTGTCTATTCAAATAGCTTAATCGATTTATCTCGAATCACTAATTGACCATTCGTGTCACCTTTGGTCACAAAGTCCAAGGTGGAGTGCATTAGCCAATGACTTTGATCCAATTATGACGAGAAGATGAGTATTCTTGCTAAATCCACTTTGAGGAATGAATCCTTATCTTGGTTCAACTACCACACACATGCATTTTGTGATGAACTCAATCCAATCCATATCTACCCATGGAAGGGTGTGTTTACTTGGTCATGGTCAAAGTTCATCACTCCACACTTGTCGTATGATTGACCTCAAGTCAAAGGAGTATCGCATTTCCCACTAACCGAGACACCCGAGACACATATAGTGGAACTACATCAAACGGTTCTTTCGGGATGGGTATACCAATATCCTCTAAGGTATTTGTGCATCCATCATGAGATATCTAGTATCTCGTAGTAAGTGAGATCTTACTACACTCTCTAAGAGTATGATGCAGATCGCACACAAATCTCCATTGCATCATCGATATCCCATTCTCGATGATCCTTGATCGGGGCTGTTTGAGAATCATGCTTAAGTCATCTGAGTTCTCACGTACTCAATGACAACAGTAATTCAAGGGAACACAGATAAGAACAAATACAAATAATCAAACATAATATTCTAATAAGTGTAATGCCATATATTTAATATTAAATAAACAATAATATTAAACCAACACTGAATATTATCTTAGCATTATGTCCATACAAAGGATTGTCTTTAGGATACTAACACTAACAGTAAAGTGGGTTTGTTGGAGGGAAATAATAATATTAAATAGTATTGAAAGTTGCTTTATTTCCTTTTTAGGAAATGGTCAATCAAAATTGTAAACAATTATTTATGAAAAATTGTCAATCAAAATTAGAACAGAGGGAGTATGTTTCTATTAAATCAATACATTATTTTATTCATTCAAAAGAGTATTATATAACTTAAATTAAATAAAACAAAAAATCTAATTTAAAAAAAACTAAAATTATTTGTCGGGTGAACAATGTAGAAGCAGATTTGCTATTGTTCACCCCCACCAAATTTGCCTCCACAATTGTCTTTGCATTGGAGGAGCATTTAAAGGTAAATTTGTCTTTGCCTCCCCATTTACCTTTGCATTGAGAGTGCTCTAATTTTGTTTTTGATTTGTTAAAAGGAAAAATTTTAATAATGGTTTTTATTTCATACCAAGACCAAACAACGGCCTTGGTCCTTCCAATCACCATTTTTCATCTAGTGTGGAGATCTCTTGCAATGATTTTTATTCACTAAAAAAGTAAAAATAAAAATTCTTTTCTTGGGGGTTTGGAGTTATGCGAAAGAGAGGGAAATGGGAGGTGACTGGTGAGGTTTGATCATTTCATAGGATAATGGAAGGAGCTGGGTTTGGGTTTTGCTCTTTGCAAAAAGACAAAGTCTAGTATGAAAATTTTTCATAAATAAAAAACCTTTAATTTACAATCAAATTTTATAATTGGTGAATGTAAGACAAAATTGAGTGGTTCATGGTTTACTCGGCCGAAGTGGTTCATGGTTCACCCTGCCCGAATAGGTCATAATTTAGGGTTCATTATTTAGTGTTTAGGGTAGATAGTTGATTTAGGACAATTTTATAGACTTTTATACATGAAAATTTTCACACTGCCTCTTTCTTGAAAAAAAATTGCGGTGTGATGACCGAGGACAATGACCATGGAGGAAGAGTCGATGATGGGGCGGTTGTATTTTTTTTTTTCTGAAAACAAAGTGAAATCTCAAAATTAAGAAAAAGGGTATTTCTGTCTCTTTATTGAAAAATAAAATTTTAGAAGGTGTATCTACTAATTGTGGGGGTGTGAATAACCGGACCCAATTAGTTTTCATTATTCCAAACGCCCATCCATAAAAAAAGACAATGAGTCTAACCAACAATAAGAGTTACTCAAATTGTCATTCAATTTTATTCACAAACAACCACTTTATTCATGATGGACCTTATATTACATCCACAATATTTTTATTTTATCTATTTTTTTTGAAAATTTGTGTCCAAATAAATGAGCACACATTTTATGAACGGAAGGAGTACATCTTTTACCTAAATATCATTCTCATTTTGTACGATCCCTATGCGAACTTTGTGTTAAGCGAACCCTTAATGCAACCCTTACTCACATACAAACTTTTGTAATAAAGATTGCACAAGAGGTATTGCCTGATATATATATTTTTTTTAAATGAAGTAGAGATTGTAGGTCTAAAAATATTTTAAGTGATAGTTTTGTCAAAAAAAGTATTGCCTGATTTTTTTTTAAATGAAGTAAAGAACTACTGGAAACTAAAACAGATGATATTTTTGATACATACTTATTTTTTGACTGTATACATATAATGATACAATTAATTTGGATTCAACTGCCCTGCGAAATGAAATCATTTATCCCATAATTGATATTTCACTTTATATTCCATAATACAGATAGATGACATGTGGAATAATAAAAAATCACTACTAGAAAAGTTCGTTTTGGTGACGCGCAAAAGCGTCATTAAAATTAGCCTGTAGTGACGCTTTTGCTTTTAGTGACGCTTTGCCAAGTGTCATATGATTTGGCGTTTCAACAACCTAAAATCGTGATGCATGGAAGCGTCACTACAAATTTTTATTGTGACACTTATATGCATCGCATTAGTGCTTTTTAGTAATACTATTTTGTGACGCTAATTGGCGTCACAACAATACACTTTAGTGATACTTTCTCGCGTCACATGGGAACTTATAACTACCTTAACAACTGTATTTAGTGACGCTTAAATGTGTCACGAACTCGTTGTCTTGTGACGCCATTATGTGTGTCACGATTAAACTTTTTTCGTGACTTTTTTTTGCGTCGCTAGGTTATATATAACTATCTTAACTACCTCGTGTAGTGACGCATAAATGTGTCATAAACTCGTTGTCTTGTGACACTAGTATGTGTCACGATAATTATTTTTTGTGACGCTTTTTGCATCACTAGTTTATATAACTAATTTAACTACCTCATTTAGTGACGCTTAAATGTGTCATGAACTCACTATCTTGTGACACCATTATGTGTGTTGATAAGCACTAATTTGTGATGCTTTTTTGCATCACTAGGTTATATAAAACCAACTTAACTACCGTATTTAGTGATCCTTTTTATGTCACGTAATCCAATATAAGTATAGGTGAAATATACATATATGCATATCTCCATTATGTGTGTTGATAAGCATTAATTTGTGATGCTTTTTTGCATCACTAGGTTATATAAAACCAACTTAACTACCGTATTTAATGATCCTTTTTATGTCACGTAATACAATATAAGTATAGGTGAAATATACATATATGCATATCTCCATACCTACTCAAACATATATAATAATATAATAATTTAAATCATTTGTACATGTATACATAAACATCATAATAATATAATATTGTCATTAACTTGTAAACACGAAACAATCAAATATATATCAAGAAAAAATATCGTCGTTCACATGTGACATGTAAAAAGTAAAATCACGAAAGTAATAGCTATCAATCAAGATCAATCCAAACAAATGTACCAAAACTTTTAGTTCAATAATAAATTGCACCTAAATTATGTGTGACAAAATTCATTTTCTTGCACTCTCCTTATCTTTCATCTTCCAGTTGAACCTATAATAATGAATGAAAGTAATGAATGAAAGGGAGATAATTAATACTTGAACTTAAAAGGAACTAAATTGAAACAAATAAAAGATTATCATTAGAAACTTACCAGATGCTTTGGCCAAACGATGCTATGTCCTATAGATTGTCCAATATTTTTAACACCTCCAACTTTTCGGACTAATAGTTCCTCATATTTAATTGCCACAATAACTTTCACCTCACAACATTCAGGTCCTAATAATTCCCCATTTCCTAAAGTTTAGCTGATTTAAACTATCAATGGTGCCTTTCAAGAACATGGACTAGAGCGTAAATACCATTTCAGAGAACCTTTGTTCCAACCTGTTAAAACAAATATTATATTCTTTAAATAATAGAAAAACTAGCTTCACCAATGAAGTATTATAAAATCAAATGCCCTATCAATTTTTCTTTTTTTTACCATAGCAGACTAAATAAAATTCATTAATATCTTTCACTCATTAACATATACAAGATTACCCTATCATACCAAGTGATTACAACTAAAACGTAAAGACTAACCATTAAAGTAAACAAAAAAAAAACACAATAACCTAAAAACAGAATGCTTAGAGGAACCAATTTGCTTGGGATCATAATTAACAAACATAATTCAAAAGGGCTAAAAATAATATAGACAATTATATTCATTGTATGCATATGTATAAAGGAATAAATAAATAAATAAAGAGGATATTCATAAAAAGTAAAAAAACAATCAAAGAACTTCAGACCCAAAAATCCAATCAAAATAACCAAAGAATAGATAAAACAAATGAAATTTACAAATTTATACGTACCTGCAAGGAGCGAGAATTGGCACTTGAGGGCCTATCACATTGGGCAGGTGCAGAGGGCCCAACACATTGGGTAGGTGCAGAGGGCCTAACAGATTGGACAGGTGCAGAGGGTCTAAAAGATATGAACGAAAAATACTTCACATGGCCTCTATATCAAGGTCCATCAACTTCCTAGCAGAAAGTCCAGCATCTTAACTAAATTTATCAATTTCAAATTAAACTTTGTTTTTTAATAAATAAACTGAATCAGTGGATTACCAAATTCCTAAAGGACAGTCATATCTTAAAACCCAATATATTACGTAGAAACACATCAGCATGGGTGCGGGTGGGGAGAGGGGGGGGGGATTCAAAAAAAGAAACTCACTTAACATCTGGCTTCACTGGCGTAATGCCCCGTTAACGTAAATCAGAATCTTTGTCATCAAAAAAGCCTTCAGGAAGTACTCCCATGATTTGCTTAGATTCCAAACCAGTTTCTTTTTGTGGTGCCTGCCTAAAATCTTCGGAAGCCAGAACTTCAGGATTTCCCATCTGTGTAGATGTAGCATTAATGCCTCAGCAGCTTGTGTCTTTGCAGAATCTGAATCCTTTTTGTGCAAATTAGGGCCTCTAAACTTTCCAGAATCCCTTTCTAGAAAATAAACAAAAAAGAACTAAGATACAGTTTAAAGTAACCAATGAAGTCAAGTAATTTCTTAGAATCTGGACAATAATAATTCACATAAAACAGTATATGGTCAAGGTAATCACAAATGTAATAAGAGTCAAATGGAACCCTCCACGTCTTATTGTCAAATCTTGGACTTGTTCTATGCATTCAGTTAGTATTAAGTAGTCTTGCCAACATGCTTGAAGTTGAAGCTTTGTTAGATCATTGTTAGGGATACTTTACACATAAATGATATACTCCCTCCGTCCCTTAGCAATCTTCACACTTACTTTTAGACGCGTTTTTGCGAGTGAATTTTGTATTAATAATTGAAATGATAAAGTGATTTTTAAGGTTGGGTACGATAGATTAACCCCTAATCTATCATACCCAACCTTAAAAACCACTTTATCATTTCAATTAATAAAATAAAATTCGCTCGCAAAAACGCGTGTAAAAGTAGGTGTGAAGATTGCTGGGGGACGGAGGGAGTATATTTTAACATTGATAAAAATCTTAGGGCATTATAAATGAACTATAGTGCCAGTAACAAATAAATACTCCCTCCGTCCCGGATGAAGCTTCCCTTTGACTTACACGCATTTTAAGAAAAAGTGACTTTGTTGACTTTTTAAAGGGGATGAAGGGTGAGATTGTGGGGGTGAAGATTGTGTGGTGGAGATTGTAAGATTCTTTTCCATATTTGGGGTGTGCAATTTGAAATGGGACGGACCGAAATTGAAAGTGTGAAGGCTCAAATGGGATGGAGGGAGTATTTACTATAAAAAAAAATTCAAGTCATAAGAAGACTCATTGTATGCCAATTATTAAACAAAAACCAATCCAACAAAACAAAGTAAAATATTTAATCTGTTCCAAAACAACTTCTCTACATAGATCTCATAAGTAAACAGTCTTTTCATTCTTCTAAGCCAAATAAAAAACATAAAATTAAAAAGGCTAGACGCTAAACAAACTTAACAAAATCAGGCCGAAGCAAAAACATCTGGTCAGCAACCAGTTCAGGTCCAAAAATAAAGAGACTCAAGCCATCAAAAATGGAAAACATATTAAACAGAATATGTTGCATTTCAAGCATCACAAAGATACATCATGCGCCAGCCAAACTCATATCCTACCATCATCAAATCATACAAATGACCAGATCTACCAATACTTTGACACAATGAAAACTCACAAGTCCTCTACCAATTGAGATAAATCTGCAGCTTAATTTGTTCTCTCTAATTCAAAAAAATTGAGATAAATAGTAAACTGCTTAAGCTAGCATCTCTAATTCAAATACATCTCAAATTTGTTCTGGTTTAATGAAAAATTATGGGAATCAGAGTCTACATTAAAATGCTTAAGCTAGCATCCTCCAACCTATAGTAGCAATAATGAGTCTGACCAGAAACATAATAACATAGAAAAAAAAACCATTAACAACAAAAACAAATTGTTTCAAAAAAAAAAAAAAAACAGCAAATAAATAAATTAAAAAAGAAAACTCCAGAACACCCACATGTCTAAATCTGCGGTATAACAAATAAAAAGTATATATCGCATGAATCTTGCTCTCTAAACAAACTGATTGAAGCGACAACTACTCTATTGCTGAAAAATCTTGAGCATTCTAGACAAAAAAATCAGAGGTGATCCATCAATTATTATGTACCTTACTCAGAAGACGATTTCAGATAGCAATTTGAACATCATAAAACACTGTTTCAGGAATGTTGCTAGGTTCATGAGCACTGCTTTTAGGAACTGAGAAGTTTAAATAGGGCGCCAAGGAGAGGAACCATTTATTTGCTGAATAATTCAACAAATTTCCAAATTCTAACATAAACTCAAAAATATTCCATTTTTCGCATAATAAGAATATGAAAATGAAGAGCCAAAAGTTAACTTGTAGTAAAGTAAAGCAACCATAAAAAGAGGAATCTCGCCACTCACTCAGACAATTTATCAAACACATGGTGCGCCAAAGACTAGTCGCAATGTATAATTAAATTGCGCTAAGGTTTCTTCTCATCTCCGATTACTTCAACAGATTCCGGGGAGCCAGTGTCATATGGACTTTCGGCAGCGGCGCTAAGGAAGTGGTCAATGTCTCTGATTCTTGTCCTCGCTACACTTGCCACCAGAACTGCTCCACAAAATTAAACGAGATTGATTCATGCACGTTTATACATAAAATTAAACGAGATTGATTCATGTACGTTTATACAAATAGAGATTAAGATGAATGCTTTAATTTAGCAGAATAGTAGATAGTACCAATTGCAGTTCCGAAGGTCCAGATCCACAGAATCTTCAATCCTGGACTCTTTTTCTCCACATTTTCTTTTTACCTAATTTTCAATCTCACTTTTCTAATAGCGTTCCCCTAAGATTGAATCTCATTTTCAAAATTGATCCCACCCGAAATTTGAGAGGAAGCCTTGAAGATTTGAGAGTGAGCACGACGAAATTAGGGGTTGAAGGTATACTTGGGAAAATTTAATTAAAAAGTTATGGCGGCCAATGAAATTTTTAGCGCATTAGATTAGAGTTGGAGATTAATTAAAAGTTTAAGTGGGAATTAATTAATTAGGATTAGAAATTGGCGTGTTTTGGAAATTTTTAAGGGTGTAATAGAATTAAAATTTTAAAGTGTCATTATACATAAATTAAATATATTTTTGCATTCCATGGAATCGAACTCGAGTTTAAAAAATCTGAATTTTTATAAAGCGTCACAATATGTATTTAAAGAATAGGAGCGTCACTATACTGATATCATGTGACACTTATTTATAAACGCCACCAAAAAAATGTCATTACAGGTTTTTTAAGAAAGTGAATATTCAACTAATCACTATAACCTAATCTATGAGCTGTTTTCAAAACTTATAAGTGATTATAAATACCTTAAATGTGTCAAAAAAACAATTAAATGTTTTTATTTTTCTTTTAAGAAATTTTAAATGTTCTCCTCATAAAATAAAGTTTATGTTCTTCAAAAAGAGGATGTTTTAATAAATTTTAGTCTTTTTTTTTAAACTTTTAATTTTTTTTTTGCAAATACTATCAACTTTTTTTCTTTTTTTTTCAACACTATCAACTTCTACTATTAATTACTTTTCATAATCACTAATTTTAATCACTTTTTTAAAATCATAAATTTTTGCAAACACCCCTTATGTATTAAAAAAGATCCAAAATAATGTAAACACTAATAAAATATAAAAATGGAACGAAAAAAATTGAACCGCTGCACTGTTGGACATCGACGTCACTACGATGGGATATTATGACTGTGCATTGCCCAACACGGTAACATGCACAACACCGACAGGTCATTCAATAAATTAATTGATAACATGCATTGAAAGTACACCAAAGGGCACGTACTAATTTTCGTATAGTCTTTATTATTGTTTCATGCACGTAACGGAACAGCTGTCTATTTACTTAAAAAATTTGATACTCCTATCAGTAACCAACTTATATTTCATGCAATTATACATAAATACCTAAATTATAGACAAAATTATACTCCATAATTTTTTTAATTTTTTATCAGAAAAGGTATAATGTATATATATTAATATAATGCTGCATCCAATCAATCAAGAGTATGAGCAATGCTCAGAATCAGTGCAGTGAAGGAATTACACCTTACAAATTATGAAACCATTTGAGTTCACTCCTATCCTTACAACAACAGAAAGACTATAACACCAGAAATTAATAGAATCGAATTATTTAGTATTAAAGGGAACCACAATCATCTCATCATAAAATCAAAAAAAGTAACCACAATCATTGGCCCAATATTTATCAAATACTCCCTCCGTCCCGCGATTACTTGAATACTTGTCTTATTTGAATGTCCCAACATTACTTGAACCCTTGTCTTATTTGGACGTCCCAACATTACTTGAACACTATAAAAATAAAAACAAATATAATATTAATACATTCACAACATCTTTATTTTATTCCACTCAAACCCACTAAAACTCATTTTACTTGATTTGTGTGTCATTTTCAATGTTAAAAAATGTTCATATTTGAGATGAATTTTAGTTGTGCCCGTACAAAAGTTGACTATAAAAGGCAGAGTCGTCGTCATTAATTAATATGCAGGTAACAGAGGTTGATTTATTGAATATAACACGACATGCCTTCTTAGACGTTGATTTATTGATTAAAAATCACTGATATAGAATATGTGTTTAAACATAATTAGGAAGTTTGCAAAATAGTGAGATAAAATTATCACCCACAATAACTTTTAAAAAATATCTAAACCTGTTTGTAAAATTTAATAAATAAAATCACTTATTTTTAAAATTTCATTCTCACCACATTAAAAACAAGTGATTCAACACAATTTTGCTTTTCGCTTTTCATTGGCCTTATATGCTTCTCTACCTACCCTGAGAAAAAGCAGCACTTTTTCGTTGGCAGACTGCATGAATCTTCACCAAGATTATGTTTTCTTTATCCATTTTAAGTAATCTCTGTGTTTGATTCATTTATTTTCTGAATCCTAATATTTTACGCTGCTGAAAAGACAAGAATCAAGCAAAAGAAAGGGTTTATACGTTGTTGATTTCTTTTGAGTCATTTTTACAAACACCTAGAAGGCAAGAATGTCGTACTCCTTAGGAAAAATTAAATAAATAAATTAATTTCACACATCTCCAAAAAGTTCAGACTTTTATATGAGGTAGAATTCTTCATACTAACTAAATTTGTTTGGTGCGGAAGAAGAAGAGGCCAATAAATCAGTATAATGGAGGGTGATATTCAAGAAAAGCTATTGAAAGGGGTTGAAAATGAAAACAAAGGGATTGAAGAAGATGATTTGAAGAAGA